>JAMKCH010000758.1:0-38415 GCA_023653785.1 Ophioderma brevispina
ATGATGCAGTTCATATGTGCATAGGTAGCTTAGTTTTCAAGTTATGAGCCTTTAAAGTTTAGACTTAGTTTTTAATGTGCTACTGTACTTAAACAATATTCTCCATGAAGATTATGTTCATAGTCATACTGACAGTTCCTTAAATGGGGATAGTAGATGGCGGAACTCCATTTTTTTTTCAGGAAAGTTTATTCAAAGAGCTCTCTCATGATGCAATTGTCAAATTATGATCCTTCAAAATTTGGACTTTTTTCATGTAATATAAAAAAATATTTCTACTGACAGTTCATTTAAATGGGGCTTTCGGACGTCGGAGCTCTGTCCATTTTTTCTGGAAAAGCTGTATTTTAAAGAGCTCTATCTCATGATGCAGTCCATATGTATATAGGTAGCTTAGTTTTCAAGTTATGAGCTTATAAAGTTTAGCCTTTTACATTAACCTTTTCATGTCATTTCTTGGGTCAAAAATACTTTTAAGTTTTTTGGTCTGTGGAATACTGAAAGCTGTATTCCAAAGTTGGCATGTCTGTATTTAAGGGCTCCAAAGTGCTTCAAAGCAATAGAAATGCAGGAGCTTTGGGGGCTTCGCCCCCTCGACCCGACCAGGGCATTGCCCTGGACCCCCCCGGCCGTGAGGGGCTCGGTCGCGCAAGCGCTCCCTCGCAAAATCTCCCTTTTTTTTAAATTCCAATGTTGGCATCTCTGATTTTTATCCCAAAACTCCTTTTTATGGATGTGACAAATGGGTGTGAACGGACACATTTTTAGTGATCTGGCATTAATTTAAAGAGCATATAGGACACATAACTCATTGTGATTTTTAGTGATACCAAATAGCCCTAACAAAATAACTGAAATTGGGTACACTAATGATATTTATCTTTGAGCAATGAAAGAAAGTTGTTTTGGATGTGACGGATGTGACTAATGTCACAAAAATGAACGGACAAATTGAAATGATTGCCTAGCCCTTAAAGATTGTATGATCCTAATGTGTAGGGTACCAGTATAAAGCTCTTCCAACTGTATTTAAATAATATTACAAGTGGAATATTTCATTCTTATTAAACCCCAAATTCTACATTTAAAATATGGTGGATGTGACAAAATAGGTGAACGGACAATGAGTGCTCCGCATCCATTTTGCTCTAAACAAAAATTAGAGTGAGCGATAACAATAATGTTTTATTCCAATAATCTTAGGGCATAAATTAATCAATTGACAAATTCTTTGCTACCAGGAAATAATTTATGTTTGTTTTAAGAACCACTTAAAACGGCTACGACTCCATCAATTTTTACATTAATGTACCACACTGTTCCAGTATAATGTCCAAATTGAAATTCGAAAAGCAGGGACATGGGACATTGTTTATAGTTCTGCTAAGCATAACTCCCCATTTTGGTCTTTAACCTGTGGTCATGAACTAATTTGGATTTAATGCAACATAGATACATAATACCTTTCACACACTTCACTGTCACCTACCCCTCAACTTGTGGTCGATCTCAGAATCCCTCTAAATGTACGCTATATCTGTTTTTTTCTACAAACACAACTTGATATCCTATATAATGCGATGCCATATGTGAAAAAAACTTAAAGAAGTAGAAATTTAAATTTGAAGAATTGACGACTACAATCACTTTCTCTGCCACTCAGTGCATGAATGAAAAGCCACTATACCAAAAAACACAAAGCGTTCAAGCTTTGACTTACGGTTGGTGGACAGAATGGTGGAAACTTTAAAGAGGGCAAGCTACTCCGACGTAAATACCATTTTTCCTAGGTGAAATTTTGTGTAGAACTGATCTGAAAATAAAAATGCATAATTGTAACTCTTAGATATTTTCCCATAGCACTGTCAAACAGGCATATTTCTGCCCGAAGGCCTCAAATTTGAGCAAAAAAACAAAATCGGCCGCAAAAAAATAAGTCCTTCAAAACTGGGCTGGGACTCTCAGGGCTAAACAGATATAAACTTGCTCTAGCGGGAGGTTCTTTGGCTTATATAGCAAGTTTAGATTGATTAGCCTTAAACCTCCCAGTTTTGAAGGACTTATTTTTTTGGCGAAGGCCTTTATTTTTTTCACACCCTCCGAAATGCGCTCGGGGTAGGGGTAACATATTACAGTTTACTTTTTTCAGTACATTCAACTTAGTCCAAGTTTTATAATCACTATTTTAGCTAATTGAAATACTGAACAAAAATACACAAGAAGCATCACCCTACCTAGCTCATCCATTTGAGGGTTATGGCTCTTTTCAATCACAAAACTGGGCGAAAAATTGCATTTTTCTCCAATTAATTGTCACCCTGACCGCTGACTTTTCTAACCCTGTTACAAAAAATAAAAGAAATAGATGATCCCATTTAATGATTTGAATAGTACAAATGTACCCCTGTCCACTTATTAGCATGAAGAATTGTGCACTACTAGGTAGTTTTTCATCATGTTCATACACTCACAGGAAATTACCAATTCAAAATTTTTGTCACCTGAAACGGCCATTTTTGGCTAAAAATTGGCCAAACTGAACTTTTTCCCCTCAATCAGTGAAAAATAATAGGGTTTTAAAGTGCAACATCTGAAAATATATGACATTTTAATAATACTTTACCCCTAGAAACATTTAGTAATCAAGAATTTTGACTGTTTCACCCTTAAACATTTTTTTCACACCCGTGTCCGCTAACCGTAAGTCAAAGCTTGAATGCTGTCATAATTGACAAGGTACCAGCGATCATACATACTTGACATGGGTCAACACAACATGTTCCGTTGATTACCACAAGGATTAATTTTCTCGTCCTGTTTTCTCCGGTAAGTCAAACCTTAGATGGGTCTAGGGTTAAGCCGCAGTCCTGGGCTCCTCGTTCTCAATTAAACATTACGGCTCAAGAGGAGGGCAAGTTTACTCATTCCTCCACCCTAGTTCCCAACTTCCTTTCTTATATGAGAGGCCTGAGGATTTCAGCTGGTCCAGGGACCGTATGTGACCTTCCGTATCAAAGGTCACATTAGTCAGGCTGGTTGCCATCGAGTCCTGTCATGGCCTGTCTGAGAAAGGTTGTTTCACCGGAATTATGAACTTCTTTGTTTTTAAGACAACTTTTGGAGGATTAAAACCTATTTCAAAAGGTATTTATTATCTAAGGAACATATCAAATCAACTAGATTCTGAATTGCTTTTGATATTTTGTTCGTCTGCAGTGTGCAAATTTGGCTCTCTGTACAAGCCTGCTCCTGACTGGTAAACCGGGAAAAGGTAACACCATATGGTGTTTGCATAAAAACTCCACATTCTTCATGACGAATGTTAAAGACAAAAAATGTGGAGTTATGCTTAGCCGAACTAGGGACAGTGGTAAATTTGTACCACATCTAAGGGTTGTACTTCCCTCGGGTCTACACGTTGACGATTTGGGCAGTATACTACCAAACAAACCACAGAAACTGGTGAAATCAAGAGGTTACAACAAAAAATTAAGATTCTAAAAAACTATGTTCCACTTATCGATATCACAGGTATTAAACCTGGCTTCTTACCAAAGTTTACTTTCGTATATGAATGATCCCTTACCTGCCAAAGAAGAAATTGGCAAAATTTTTAATTCCCGTGTCAGCAAACTCGCATGTCTTGTTTACAAAAATGGTGGCCATACATTAGTTCCAATTATTCTAACCTCAGGTCTGAGTTATTTTTATCACACTGGACATTATCGTATCTCTGACTTGAGGTTACAACAAGATGCTTGTAGTTTTGAATCTGTTACAAGGATTTGTGTGAAAAAAGTTGTCTCCTCCACATCTCAAAAATTTACCACCCTGCTTGTGACGTATTTCCGGATGCTCGATTCTAAAATCAGCTACGACGTTGTTTTTAGTATGTTTTTTCTTTTTGCACATTGGATGTCAAAATATACTTGGGTTCATGGTCCCATTTTAATTAACATTTTTGTTGTTATAAATCATGATCTGGTTGAATGAAATCTCCGCCATATTTGTCACATTTCAAGGATTTGCGCTTTTGCATCAAGATTATTCGATGTAACTATGGGATCACTTATTATACAGATAGGTATCGTAGTCTGTATTCTCACTGGTTGCAACAAGACTTTATCCAACATTATGGCGCGCCCGATAGATCAAGGTCAGTGCTCATCAACCATGTCAATAGACTAATTTTTGTTGATCAACAAAAGCACATTTTCACCACTGACCTTTTTACATCTTGACCCCTGAACCCCCTGTGTACCAAGATTTGACTTAGACTGAAAATTACGATCGCCACCGCTAAAATCTTAATTGTTTTGAATCATTTTAATGGGAGTCGGTGAAAAATACAGGTACAACAGCATGTAGAGTATGTCAAGATAAGTGATTCAACAGTCGGGTAATTCGGACCATTTGGAGTGCTTTTGGGGTGATTTTATAAATTGGAAACCTTAAGGAGTGTTAAAAATTACCGAATCTTGGCATGACTTGGGGTTCGTTAAGTTAACAACAGAAGTGAATGTACAAAGCAACCCGAAGTCCAATGCTCAGCAGGACCTAGCCATATACCATGTGCTTCGACAGCTGTAGGCGACCTTCGGTAAGTTCGGGAGCAACATCGGGAGATGTCACTAACATTTCAGTCCACAATGATTGTAATCTCATGCCACAACCCACAATCAGTGGTTGCGCGTGTATTAATAACGAAGCGTACGGGCCAGTACGGCAAGATGAAACCCCGTTTTTCTGACCTTTTAACAACATCACTTATTTCTGAGAAAAAGTCACTATTTCAACGCCAATTAGCCATTTCCAATTTGATTTATCTGTGCTAAAGGTAGAAGAGTGTTGAGCGAAAGCACCTGTGAAGCTATTGAATTGGAATCAGTTAAGATTATAAATTTGGAGGTGAAATCTGTCAATGGTCGAATGGAAGGCTACACAAAAATGTCATAGCTGTTACACGGTGTTTAGGAACTTCATCATGTATATAATACTGTTAAAGGCATACTGTTTTTAAAGAAACTCATGTGCAGTCCCCAATATTGGGGACTAGAACAGTGGGGTATGCTACACAGATCGAATGTATGTTAGTGGGATATAACCACTAACACAGAGGAAGGAGAATTGAAAACCGCTGGTATACATATACCCATAAGTAGGCATATCATGCCATAATTTTTATATGCATGAATTTTACTGGGTTTTATTTAGTAGATCTCTGCAGCAAAAAATATGGGAAAAAAAAAAATTAAAAAATTATGATATCGGAATCAAAGCGTTCAAGGTTACAGATTTTGATTATTTTTATTTTACGGCCTTTTCCTGAAATTAGTCTATGTGGTTTACTATATTATAGATAGTGATAGTACATGGCACCATTGATGACAAAAGAGAAAACAATAGAAATTCTAGCACATGAAAAGTTATTTTATTCTAATTTTTTAACTCACAAAAAAAAGCTTTATGCTACAGACTTAATATTGCGAAATAAAATGTTATTGGGCAATTGTACTTGGATGTGAAATATAAAATTCAAAGTCAAAACGTTCATTAAAAAGGTTGCCAAGGCAACCACAATGATACTGAAAAATGACCAATTTTAGCCCAAGTTTAGCAATATTTGGCACTTTGTACCCAATCCATACAATTGAAATACAGAATTCAATATTTGGTTCACATATTGTTGGGCAATTGTATGACTTGAATGAAATAAAATGTCAAAGCCAGAAATTTGATTAAAATGGTTACCATGGCAACCAAAAATATACCAAATAATTGCATTACTTTAAGTGGTGTGCCATGGCAGGCTAAAAAATTATCTTAAAAAAAGGTGCAACCGAAAATAATACAAAATTTCACCCTGTTTTTGCCATATTTGACAAAAGGACAAACGGTCCTCTTACAGATTTGGCAGGAAAATTCACTATGGAGATCTGTATGAAGAGAGGAAAAGATAATTTATTTAAGTATTAAAATACTTAAAGATCACAGTCTGAAGGCGGAGAATAAGAATCCTCTACTATCAATGATCAGCAGTTCTCCATCTGATGAATCTTCTGCCCAAGTTTATTCTGCTTTTTCACCGTCTTCATAGTGAATTTCATATAAAATCTTCAAAGGATTCTTTTGTTCTTTGGAAAGTTCAGAGTTGACAACAAAACTTGTATTGGGTGGAATACGTGGATGACCACCAATTGACAAGGCGTATCATCCATATCGTCAGCTGAATCTGAAGCGTTGTGTGTGTGAATTTACGCTGGACGAGCTTTTAAAAATGGCGCCGTAAACCCGGAAGTCAAGTTTGATACTCGTACGAGCGCAAAATAAAATGGCTGCGCGGGGTGATCTCGTTCGAATTTTGACTTGTGTTTGTAGAAATATTGTTGAAGGATAGAGGATAGATTGACTACATATCAAACGGAGTTCATTGCCGGATGCCCGCAAAAGTGTGGAAAAATACGGCAGTTTTGGGACCCATCTTTCGCCGTGTATTGTATTACACCTTGAGTTAAAGCAATCGATTTGGTAATCGTTGGTACCCTGGTACGACGTCAGTTTTATGCAAGGGAATGACCCAAATATGGCATTGTAGGACAAGTGATCACACAGGGAAAGCCCCCGAAACCTGAGCACAGCCGAAAATAGCCAAAATCAGTCGGTGCCGCGGTGAATTTCCAATCCGTCAGTGCCGGGTGAGATGGCCAAAATGAGAGTTTGGACAATATTACTCTTGTGTTTGGACAGTTTAGGCTGTATCGTCACGAAAATCTTGGCAGGTGTAGTAATAGGCCTTCTAACATGGATCTGAACTAGATTTTGCAATATTCAACCGTTTTTATACAATTTTCAAAAGTTGTGTTTGACGGTGTGCTGTGCCTTTGAGCGTGTGTGGACGTGTGGTGCGTGCGTGATTTCAGGGGTTGTGCAGTGGCGTATTGACCCACATGCCTACCATATACTAGGGGATCCGTCAGGCTTAAAAGGCTCAAAATAAGGTTGACCCCTACTCAAGATACACTAAAAGATTTGAGGGGTTTCAGGTCAATCGAGGGTGCTGGTTAAATTTCTCATGCAAAAATTGATAAGGTGGTGGAAAGTGGTGAAATTCTTGTTTTAAAGGACATACCCGATTTTATGATAAAAAAAACAACATAGCGATAGTGTTAATAGCTTAATAATATAAAAAATTAAAGAAAATTTACAATGTCCAATTAAAGGTCAGAATGATATTAATTTGTTGATTTTTTTATTAAAATGTATGAAAACCTCTACAGCCTAAATGATTAAAGCGGGTACTCCGATTTATGAGCTAGTGAAGTAAAGCAACAACGTGGGTGAATATTAGTTGCACCTAAAACTTGAAATGGATGGTGACAACTTTGTAACATTATGACAGCATCAGTACGAATAATTAGTAGACCACTAATAATTCTTTCCGAAACTATAAGTTCTAATTTGACAAGTCAAAATAATTATTGACTCCAGTCTCTGCAGCATTTTAGTTACACGCTCTTTTACGGTGATTAACAAACGAGTCTTGATTTGCTATGAAAATGTCAAGGTCATGATCTTCAGTCTAAAACGTTCCGGGGCCCTGCCTATCTGTGGTATGTGTCTCGGCCATCAGGTGAAAAGTAGGGGGGCCTTTCAGGTAAAATATGTCCCAACAAAATTCAATACCCAGCCTGAATAAGAATGTGTGTCATTCAGTATTAACTTTAGATAGGGGGCAATTGAGGTAACAACCTGAGTTCAAAATAGGAAGTGAAATCTTCCAGAGTTCAAATTGCATGAATTATAAAATTGTTCAAAATGTGTGGCGTAGCTGGGACCAAATTTGGAATTTGGATGTTTAAAAAGTGGCACTACTTTTATGGATGGCAACATTGTGAAAATTAAAGTGGGTAGCAGGAAAGATGAAAATGGGGGTTATTGAGTAGTATCTGAAGATTTTAAAAAAAGGGGTTATTGAGTAAAAAAGGTAAGACAGCAGCACAAAAAGGGGTCAGTGTGTACAACAAAAGTTAGAAAAAGAGGTCGTATCTGAGTGCCCCCCCCCCACCACCCACCACCGGGTCGACAACGGATGGGGGGGGGGGGGATAGGACACGATCTGCTCGATTTGGGGCATTGGGGATTTCCATGCCAAAAGGTACGGTCAAACACAAGACAAGCTCCCGACCCACCTTTCCCGACTCACAAGACGCATTTTTTTCAAAATCGGCTACAATCTTAGTCAAACTTGCAAAATTACAATTTTATCACGACCAAGGATTAGTATGCCAGTTTTCCCGTCGTCATCGAACAAGGGTGCTGAAAACGCCTAGTAGTAGGCGACCGCATCATGGAATAAACAAGATCAAGATGTTAAATTGGCGACACCACCCCGTCCCCGATCAGTCACAGACCTCCACCTGAAAACGAAGGGCACAAGGTTGACATGCCGCTGTTAAGACTGCTCGTCGATTGGTGCCGGTTGTTGACACAAGAAAGGTACAGTCAAATAGGAGACAACCGCGACACGACCCGACCTCTACCCAACTACCAAGACCACTTTTTTTTTCAAAATCGGCTGCAGTCTTGTTCAAACTTACAAAACTGTGGCGGTTTTTTTTTTCATATTTTGCAAGTGCTTCCGACCACACAAGACTGCAGAAGACTGTACAGGACAGTCAAAACTTGCGCAAACAACTACACAGGAAAAAGGAAAAAATTACTCACGATTTTCGAAAAATGCCAATCGCCATAGTCTTGACGCAGTCTGGAAGCCGGTGTTCCTAGCAAATTTAATGGGTAAGACTAACAGGCCACGACTGCACAGAACCGGCCCAGACCTTGCCAAACTTACACATGAAAAAGAAAAAAACTGACCCTCCCATATTTCGAAAAGGCCAATCGGCACCAGTCTGGAGCAGTCTGGAAGTGGTTTTTATAGCAAAAAATCAGCTGTGGGACTGAGCCTTTAGAAAAATGAATGCTCCGTGGCCCATGGACAAGTCTGTTTGCTGACTTATTGTTCAGTGGACCATATCTTGAGACATCGCAGGGAAGATGTTTAGCTCCTTTATTTTCATTGTTCTGATAGACTACTTGCTGCAAAAAGGCAACTAAAAGTACAGATTCCGGATTGATGACACATCCACGTCAGTCCCAGGAGGTATCCAGCCAAAAAAGTCTTAAACGCACCAGATTCGCTGACGTATGCCCTACTGGATTCTTCAATCCCTAGAGCTCAGCCACAGTTATCAAGAACAGCAGCTGCAGCTGAAGGAATTGGGCAAAAAGACAGAGTAACATGACTACCAACTGAACCCACTTCCACGCTTAAAGTTTATGGCCGATGCTAACCCATGGTCATCCACTTCAAAATATCTTGGTTGTATGAAGGCTTCCAGTTCTAAAGACCTTAACAGACGAACAGCCCTTGGGCCTGGAGCAGCATGTTTTGGGAGTTGGAGCGCATATGGAGAGGTCAAAGTATCATCGAAATGAAAGTACGCATCTTCAAACCACAACAGGTGTGACAGTATTTTTGTATGCTGCGAAACTTGCAATACATTTTACTTCTTTTTCTTTTTTTTTTTATTTTTTTTTTTTTTTGTTTAAACGCATATTTTTTTTATTTTTGGTGCTGACAAAACAATTGGGAGAGTAAGGTCAATTCTTCGCAACATGTTGCCTACAGAATCAATGCGAACGTCAAGCGCATTGATCGTGTCCCAAATGGGCCAAAATCTATGCTGCTAAAGGTACGGCGCCTTCTGATAAACCGAGTAAGACTGCGACAGCTTACTTTTCTTGGTAATATTCTAAGGATGCCAGGGGGAGAGCCTAGTAGGTTAGACTTATATGCTTTCTACACAACAACACATGGCAAGAGGAACCAGGCCGACAGAGAACATTATATCTCTCCTAACATCCAAAAGCTATTGGGGGACACACACATGTTGCAACAAAAGGCTATCTCCAACTTGGTCCTGAACAGAAGTGACTGGAGGAGGGAAACTTTGCTATCGCGCTGCGCAATCGGGAATGATGATGATGATGATCTGCGAACCACCAACACCAAAACTGACAATTTTTTCAGGCTGGCACCTTTTGAGATCTATTTTTTATCCCCAGTGGTTAACCAGGCATTTCATTTGTGAGGGAGCAGGCAGGCAAAAGGTGCAAGAGCAGGGGGGGGACACACTTCCTCCAAGAAACTGTACGTACCGGCTTCATGGGGCAGAAGAAGGGAAAAATTCCAACTGGGGTGCCTCTCCCTCTCTGGTTACGTTCTCCCACTTTTCTTTTTGTCAATCCTATATTGCCCCTGTGTTCTTCGAAATGATGAAGTCTATAAATGCATTTATAATAGTTCTTAACCAGATAATTATGATTGTAGGTGAATGTTCTCTAAAAGGGGAAAAGAATAAGTTCATGAATATGGAATAACCCTTGCTTCCCCTGTCGTAAATAATTAGGGTTTTAAAATTACAAAAGTAAACAGATAATGAGCTAGTGAAGCGAGTGATCCCATTTCATCAGAAATTCGGGTGCATGAAAAAGGCGGGGAATGCGTCCCCTTTTTACTAGGATCACAGACAAAATTGAATATTTTTGTAAAAACCTGCCATTTTGATGGGTCTAAAAAGAAATTGTTTGATTGAACTTTTAAACCAACCACTTTAAAAAGCACTTAAATACCAAATACTTAAATACTCTAGACACTAAAAAACAATTTCTGACAGTTTTCTTTCAATTACATATTACCTTTGGTAAACAAAGTAATGATAATTACCTGAAGTAGATAAAAACACATTATTTTTTTTAATGTCACTGGGAAAATGATAAAACATACGATCTCATTGGAACCCGGATTTTGGAAACTCTCACATAAAAGGGACAATATTTGGAGCAGAAAAATTTTTTTTAAAAAAAAAAAAAACAAATTCTGACGCTATAACAACTTTAAGTTAGTTAATAGTTGATTTTCAATCTAATGTGTCAAATAGAGAGTCCTTTAATTCTAATGACAAGTTTGAGGGACAAAAACATTACATGAACATGATAATCGAGGCAGCCCATCCTCCAGAGGGACCTCATGTTACTCTCAAATTTATTTCCCGTGCTAATTTTCAAAAAATACTAGGAAAATTTAAGTATTTCCCCTTTAAAATCAACTTTCCACACTATGGCGGGGTGATTTTGTATGGGGTATATTCATAATTAGCACCCTCAAATTCACCAAAACTTCCTACACCTCTTAGTCATATTAACGGATCTCGGGCCAGTGCTTTGATAATGGCTATTTAAAAATAAATAAGGACAATCGTGTAATTCCCCTTTAAAATCCACTTTCCACCAATGTTGGTGATTTTGTAATGGGTGGCCATTTTTGAAATCACCACTCTCAATTTGACATAAACACTTCTTAAAAACCCTTTCGATCAATGGATCTTGCACCTGGTTTCATAAAGCTATATTTAAAAAAAATAATGAAAATCAGGTAATGCCCCCTTTTAAAATCCACTTTCCATCACCAACTACTCAACAATTTTGCATGGTGTGTATTCGGAATCAGCACCCTCGAATGTCCAAAAACACTTCTTAACCTTTCAGTCAAATAAGTTGATATTGTGCAGTTTGATAATAAACGCTATATTTAAAAAATTAAGTAAAATCGTGTAATTCCCCTTTAAAATCCACTTTCCATCAATGTTGTGATTTTGTAAGGGTGCCGTTTTGTTGAAAATCAGCAACCCCTCAAATGACATCAAACACTGCGTCAAATAAAACCCTTTAATAAAATTAGTGGATCTTGCCTATGGTTTCATAACGCTATATTTAAAATTCCCGCCCCTCCGTCCCCTCTTTTCCTGCCCTTTCACCCCCCCTTTCCCCCCCCTTGCCCCTTTTGTGCCTTTTGCCCTTCGGCCTCCCCCCCCTCGCCTTTTCCTCCCACACTTCTTCTTCAAACCTTTTAGTGTATCTTGAGTAGGGTCCCCTCAAATATGGCCACCCATGGATCCCCTACTAATATCATGTGGACACCAATGCCATTTGTTTGGCATGCCTTATCCTTCTAAATACCTTAAATATAGAGCCCGACTTACCTAAAACACATCTAACATGAATACCCCATAATCAAATCATTACTTAGATTAGACATTTTTTTCCATGCTCATTATCAAGAGAAATTGGAAATGTGCACACAGATTCAAAGTTTCTGTGTTATTTTGGCATGAAACAAAGTAAGATGTCCAGGATTAAGGGAACCACCCTCAATCAATATTGTGCATTAATGGGGATATTAAAACTTAATGGGAGGTCAATCATGTTGTTTATGTTTTTGGGTGCAAGAGTGCACGCACAATTGCACTTATTGCATAAAGCCATGGCAATGACATCGTAAGCTGTGTTTGTAACAGAAAAACTTGGTGAAACCATCCAGTCAGTGGTCCCTTGTGAGTCTGTTGATAGACAGACAAGAACATTCGATGGGATGGTAGGGGGAAGTATGCCTAGTGGGCAAAAATATGAGACGGTGCGAAAGCTATAAAGGCAGGTTGAACACAATGACATCAAATTTTGTGTAAAAGTTCATGTGAGGCACTTACTTGATGCTTGATGGAGGTGCTCCTATATAAAAGCTATACTGCTTTTTCCATGGAGTGTAGAGTCAGAAGTGATTGTGCGGTTCAGTTGTGTAGAGAAAAATTGACAGGAGTGCCGAGTAAAAACAACCGCAACTTAAAAGTTGTTTTGATGGTGTGTGGGATGATGACGGAAGAGTCCTGATGGAAAACTTGGCAATAATGGAGCTGTCACTGCTTCCAACGGGAGCCTGTGTCCGGAGTTGGTACAGTGGCGGATAAAGAAACACGAAAATTTATACCAGTTGCGTGATGCTTGAATGGGTAGGTAGTGGAGAATGTGTTGAGCTCTGCCTATGGCTGGTTGCAGTCCAACATAAGGTGGAAAACTTATGCTGACAAGATTGTAGTGGATTTTGTAAAACATGGTGCATTGGTGCAGAAGTCTTCTGATGGCTAATTGGTCCAAGTCAAGTTGTTGAAGTAGAGGTGAGATGCTGGTTTAAGCACCAAGGGGATAAAAACTGATGTCATTCAGCATTTTGCTGAAAAACTTCATATTTTGTGAATTGTTTATGTATTGGGTTTTGGAAATTTTGAAGTACTGGTAAGTATCTTGCCAAGTTAACTGTCACTGAAATAAATCTCTTCACTGAAATTGTAGGTGCTAATCTATGGAGCCCATTAAAGGAACTCTACATCACCGTCAATGCTGCTCTCTCTAACAAGTTGCCAGATGCATATTATGAGCTGGAGAATGTCTTGCGGAAACACAAACCAGATTTCATTTCGTTACTTCAAAATCCGGTATGTACATGTAAGATGTATTATTTCCCTGGCTTATTAATTTTTAGCAAAACCAAAGAAAACAGGCTCAGTGCACCAATTTATCTTTTTGATTCATTTAAAGACATATTTTTTAAAGCATTGAAGTTGATTTAAAAATCTCAGACTTATAATTGAATATTTCACTATGATCTAAGAAGAGCATATAGATCAAGAAAAATGATCAAGCAAATATTTTCGTGCAATTACAAATCAATGTTTGGACATGTGATAATGACCGCATCATGTGTTAGCTAAGAGTACCGTAGTGATTTACAAACTACACCAAATTTAAAGCTCTGACACTGTAGCAAGTTCAGGCACTGGGGACAGTTAGAGGGGCATGAATAAGATTTTAGGTACAAACTGTTGTGCCTGAGCATTTAAACCCAAGGTATAACAATCTATTTTTAATCACATAATAATAATATATAGAATTGTAACCAATTTGAACGATTTTTGCATCAGGGGCATGTATGCTACGTGACCCCTTTTGACCAATCCGCCAAATTCACGCAAGCATACAAGGTTGACAGGCTACTGGCTCATTGGTTTGCACATTTTATGCCGTTTTTTTTTTTTTTTTTCATTAAGTTACATAGGCTACCGGCTCATAAAGCAATGGGTGCAGTAAGTGCTTTTTAAGTTATTCTTTTTTTTTTTTGCTAAAAATAATAAGGCCTTTCCCTGCATATTTGTCCTCCTTGTCATTTTATATGAGGTATTATCAGTTCATTAGGGCAAGTGTCAAGCTTTAAAACGGTAACCGTCAGATGGATATTGGTGAAATGATTCATAATTGCATAGTGCAGAATGTCTGGTACATATATTAGCTATGTTGTGGTATTTTTATGTATAAAGACTCGCAACATTGGATTCATTCCTACTTGGGGGTGTTTTTTTATTATTATTATGTAATGATTGTGATGCAACCTTGTCTTTTGAGGCTCGCGCAGTCGCGCATCTAAAATGCTTGAGTGAGTCCGAGCGATTTATCGCGCATCTTGTTAAAAGCCCGGAGGCAGTTTTCTAACCTTCGTATTTGAGGGCCGGCAAAACCCATCAAAATACCTTCCATTTGGCAATATTTAATGATACAATGTTCACGGAACACTATGCCTTACCAGTTACACGCAATCTTCAGATAGTGTGAACGGCCAGTAAATTGGTGCCGAGAGCAAAATCTGCAGGATTAACTAACTCCACAAATGTATCGGAACTCCAATGGAACTACCGCATGGACGGTGTAAGAAAAATGAACACGGACTATGTTGTAAATAATGCATGAATTAAACGTCGTAAATTTAAAGCCATTCGCATCGCACGTGTTTTTGTTTTGATTGAGCCTTGATAGCCGAGTTTTGATAACTACGATGGCGCGGTGCCGAAAGAAGTTGAGGGTCCTTACAAACCTTACAAATAGAATTTAGATATATTTTCGAATGACGAAAGAACGATAGACGGACCACCTTGTGGTCAAATTGTTCTGTACCTATGCTCGAAACATGTTCAAAGAAATAAAGGTGCCGGGGAAAGGGTGTCCGCCCTATTACAATTAAGAACAGACTTGACACTGAATTTGAATGACACACGTTGATGGAGAACGTTATCAAGCACCGTGAATCGCCATTATTAATGAAAACGTGAGCTTACTCCCAATTCGTTTTAAGATAATTTCTGAACTAAATATGACTGCACTGTTTCCCGCTTAGGTTTCTACATCTACATTGTTACTGATATGTTTGACTTGTTTTCGGGCATGCCCAGTTTACTCTCCCTAGTCTATACTAGAGATTCCCTTTCAAATGTAAAAAAAAAAAAAAAAAAACTTTCCCGCTTCGTGTTCGAGGTTTCCCAGGGCCTGGGTGAATAATTCTTTAAAATTGATACACTTGAATGATAACATCTCCATCATGGTAATTTGATTAATCTTGAGTGGGGACAGTCTAAAGTAATGAACCTTAACTTGTTACTAACTTGAATTGTCAGTAATAAACAATGCTTATTGCAACACCTGAATTGAAAATGCATGAGCTTTAACTGCTTATGGTCCCAACTCGTTGCCCGTCCTGCTTGCTCTGCATCTCTATGCTTGGTAAAAGCTCGTCTCCAGCCAGAATTTGGAGCTTTTAAAAAGCTCGTCTGCAGCTCGCGGCCTCAAGGAGCCAAGAATTAGCTTTTTAATGCTCCTCTGAAATTTCAAAGACATGTCTGGTGATGTGTGATGGCCAAATTTTAATAAATTGCTCAGTTTTTACTGTTTGAATGACGTTATCCCAGGATATTGCTTGTTTCTCATGGCATGTTGACACAAAAATCAATGAAATCATGGTCAGTTTGGCAAGTTATTTGGCACTTACCAAACTTGTATTGTTTTTAGGGCAGTTTCCAACCAAAACACAATTTAGGCTAACCGTGTAACACAGGAAATACACTTTTAGAAATTGCATGAAGGTGTCGCACCCCTCACAAGTAGAAAAATCTAGTGGTAATCATGGCGTAAGTTTTCTGAGAAGAATTCTACTTGTTCTCACTTTTACCAGTTGTTCGTTTTCCAGGAAATGCGGTTTAACTAACCACTCGTCAACGTCTGCTGGCATAAAATCATCCAAATTCAGCGCCTTATAAAGCATACGCTGGTTCCCTGTACCATTGGGTCTAGCTCCCGCACCACTTCAACAAATGATTCCATCAAAGCGAAGCCCGATGCACAGAGCACCATCGAGTAACAGCAGGGGAGGGCGGCCGAGAAATCCAATTTACGACGACCCATTGGTTTAACACGTACAGCGAATCTTGACGAAAAATTCTGATTTAATATCTCAAAATCCCTAGAGTTGAAATTATTCTGATGGGGATTTTAAAACGTAATATTTTCTTGCAGAGTTTAGTTGTTACTTTAGCAGAGAGCATATTTTAGTTTTGTGTGCATCTTTGAGTAGGGATCCTGGGGGGCGATGTGTTGAAGGGGGTATGGATTGTAAGCTTTACATATAGTGCTCAGAATTTCAAAACAGCCACATGCAAGCTATTGTAAATGTTTAAAAAAGAATACTAAACTGGTAGGGAAATGTAGAGGCTGGGGATGGACAATGGCATTTTAAACAAATCCCATAGTGCATTACAATGTTCCTATATTTTTTTCATGTGTTGGAATGAAGTGTAATCTTCGGGATAAAAGTCCTTTGCAGGCTTAATGAGTGTGCACAGGGTTTTATATTAATTTGATGACATATGACTTTGGTGAGATAACATGACCTTAGTTAAGGTTAATTTTCCACAACTGGTGCATTGTGGGATGGACTCATACACCCTATTGGGAGGGCGCTATAACAGTTAGTTCAGACCCCTTCATTTTCTTTTAATTAAGGGAAAAATGCGCTATCCATGCTGTAAGAGGGGATAAATTAAGGAGGGGTGATTTCTGATTACCTTTGGGTGGGTTGGGGGTGGGGTCGAGTGGGGTGGGTTAATGATGGGGGTGGGTGAGAGATAATTTAAGAACGAAACACATTTGCGTCCTTCTCTATAGACACTGTACAACGTCAATTTCCCATTTTGGGGGCTGGCAGGGCGAAAGGACATGAGCAGATGGGCAGGGTACACCCCCCTGATATTTGTGATCCAGAACAAGTTCATATTTTTGAATTCACTGAAGTAATTCAGTCCAATAAAATATTCCATGTAGTTATGAAAAAGTCTCCAACTGTGGTTCGCCCACATTAAATTACCATGCAGTCTAAGGGAACATTTTTCTAATTTTAGTCACATTGTTGCTTACCCAAACCAATTTTATACTCAAAATTTGTAATAAGGATGTTTTGGGGCTACATTTTCTATGGAGGGAGATATTAAAGGGTCAAAACGAGAGATTTCAAATAACAGTTGTCCCGAAAAATGTGAACATTTCTATTTGCACTGATGTAAAGCTTTAGTATCAAAAAATATCCCCATCCTGGTGAGGATTAAGCGAAACTGCTTTCTTTGGTACAAAAATTGTGAAATTATCTCAATTTTCGTATAGGAGCGCAATACGAAATTCAGCCTACGTTTTTCTATTGAATATAATCATATACAAATTCACCGTTTGTTTTCCATTTTTAGTTATTTCTTGAACCAAAAAAATAGGAGTGGCGATCTATTGACGTCTATCTAAATAATCGTACCTATTGCAGAAAATATGGATGACCTTGAAACTTCCCTCGTGCACCTATAAATATGAATATGGAAAATCGGACCAAGATAGGTTCGACCACTAATATGGAGAAGTTTTGTAAAATATGTCCACCTTATCCCCTACTAATTGTTACTGGGGTATGCCTTGAAAATATGTGTTTGTGACTTTTCTTTTCATACTTTCCTGATACACAACAAATCTCAATTTGATGGAAAATATGAAAAGGTTGTCGATTTGGTCACCCACTTTAATAAGAAAAAAAGCTCCGTAATATTGGGCAAAATAGTAACCAGTCGCTAGTTACCCCCCTAAGATAACCTTGTCCCTCCACATCAATATTCACAAAGTCAAGTTGTCGCCCATGTGATATGCTTAACGCTGCAGGGCTAAAGTAAACAACAAATTGTCCTTACCTTTATAGTGAAAATTCAATAGAGCACAACCTGAATCTATCCTGAAAATATGGAAGTACTTCATGACCAGGACCAACCAAGCCATGCAAGCGTTAACATGGCTACCCTTGACTAACAGTATAGTCTGACGTGATGACTATGCCTACTTTGCGATAAGAACATGCAAATTAATGCCATAACCCAATGCCAGGCCGTTACATATAAAATGATGAGGGTCACACCCAAGCGTTAGGCAATGTGCATTTCAACAACAAATCGGCGATCGTGTATTCCGATTACCAGTGCAGGCTAAGCACGGTATCGGTACAATCAACGATTAGATGGGCGATGCATACCGCCATGCAATGCAGTGCCTTCTCGGCCAATGAATTCACCTCCACTCACAAAATCCCGCCGTTCTTTCGTGTCGTTTGTTTCCACCTATCTTTATATTTGGCTTTTAATTTTACCCTCCACTCAGGAATAAAGTACATAATGCACTTTCCCCGACCTTTTTCGGGTACAGAAGACGCGCATGATTTATGTTAACACGAACACAACAGCTGATCAGGCTCGTACACACTGAGTGTGTGCCTTTTAGCCGCGGTTTTAGAGTTCAACCACGTTCGACATAATGTTACGATTATATTGTAATCGCGGGATTTAAAGCAATCTGATACCGATTTTTTTAATATGTGATAGAGTTCACAAGAAATTGGGCAATTATACATTTCATTTTTTGAAGAAAACGTGCACATACAAGAGGTGGAGGCACACCGTAGAAACTGATTTTTATAAGGTTTTAAGAGTTAGTCTCGCAAAAAGTAGTACTTCCCAGGGGTGGCGTCACCTTTTGAAACGATACGGGCTCTTGCCCGGTGGCCTAAATTTCAAGACATTAACTTCTAATTCCCCGGTTTGCACATATCATATTGCTTAGTGTACATAAAACTGCAGGTACTATACATCAAATTTGGCGTATATTATGATATTCACAGCTATGTTCATTTATATTATTTATTGGTTTCACAGGCCAAAAAATGCCCATCACGTGAGCCGTTAAAAGGCCGCATTCAAGGTTCAGTATTGCTGGACAGCCAGAGTGCGGACGCTCCCCAAGTCCTTTATAGAGGAGGCTTCTCATTATCATTTGACCTTTTTGATCTCAATGAGTCCTCGGCAAGTAGAACTTCGATTGCATGTGAGGAGTACATTTTGGGCTGGTATTCTGAAAGGGAGTCTAACTTTAGAACCGGGGTTTAAACCAGTGTGATCCTACATAGTGGACCTTTTTTTTCCTTTCAAATATTGTGAAAAGTTAAAATGTAACAGGTGGGCAAAAATTCTGTGCGGATGGCCCATCATGAGGAATTTTGCTCATCCGTTACAGCACATTTTTAGAGCATGTTGTAAGTGAAAAAGG
Source organism: Ophioderma brevispina (assembly GCA_023653785.1). NCBI lineage: Eukaryota > Metazoa > Echinodermata > Ophiuroidea > Amphilepidida > Ophiodermatidae > Ophioderma > Ophioderma brevispina. Next base: position 19,399 of record JAMKCH010000758.1, read on the forward strand.
GTCCAACCATGTAGGACGAAACCCTGGTTTAAACCCGTTTAAAGTTAGACTCCCTTTCAGAATTCATCCTTTGTGTTTGTGTATGTCATTTGTTTGTGTACATGTATTGTATAAAAACATGCCAATAGAAAGTTGGAAATAAATTTTAAAAAAAACCAATTTTTATTGTTATCAATGGGAAAGACAAACAGCCGTATCATCCACGGGGCTGACCCTCGGGCCTTGGTGGCGGTGCCCTCCTCTATTACGGATGGTCGTCCGTAGCGTGGTCAATGCCCTCCAGCTTCCCTCATACAGGCTCGCCGAGGGCGCACATGGACATTAGAACTTGAAGAAGAGGTAGTTTGATCTTGTTACAGACACAATTCACAGAGGAACTGCAAGAGAGAAGGTTTTTGTGGCCGCAAATGCGGAATTTGTTGCATCAAGTTTGATGTCACCAAGAACTGGACAAACTTTGTCGGGAGATGGCATTAGGTGATGCAAAACACAGATATGAGGTAGGCATTTTTGGATTTGTTGCAAACGGATCCTAATGAACGGGTTCGGTCTGAACTGGTAAACATTTTTGGCGATTTTAATTGTATAGCCTCTTAAATATTTATGTAATGCAAGTGATTTGGCACTTATACGTTGCTGAGTATATACAAAGTAAGCCTTGCCTCATCTCAATTTGTCAATTATTTTTAGATTGTTTAGGAAAACATCAGGGTGTATTGAGTCCATCCCATAATGCACCAGTTTTGGGAAATTGTGCCTCAATAAGGTTTTGTTATCTCACAAAAATCCTACTCCTAACACTTAAACACCCTGACCCTGTACTTAAGGGATATTTGTCATGACCATGAAATGTTTAGGGATATTTGTCATGACCATGAAATGTTTTGTGGTCCTTAAACAACTTGAACACTTTTATCCTTAAGTACTGACATACAGGGTTTTGAAAAAATGTAAATTTCCCCGGAAGATAGTTGCATTTCTCACAGATTTCCCACTACATCGTATGTGTAAATTTCCCTCCAAATGGCCAATTTCTTGGGAAGGAGCTTCCCAAATTCTCCATTTTGGGAGCCATGCTAACATAATGGCCCGTATTCCGAAACTTGTTTACTAAACACGTTTTTAGCTTAAAATCCTCTGTAATTTAAAATTTGTTTGTAAGCAAAACGTGTTAAAATATTTTTAAACCATTTCTTACTTAACAAAGCTTTAAACAATCTGTTATTTAAAGACGCTAAACTGAGTGTATAAAAGGCCCTATTGTGTGTTGATGGTTGAGCGCCCCAAAGTGCAATTAATTGCTTTTCCATAGCCGTTAAGGGTGCTACACACCAATTGGGCGAGAATGAATGTGGCCCCATTGCTGTTTCAATTGGACAGGTCAATGAGCCGTGCACTTGTCGAAAACACACACTAAAACACTTCTTAAAACTAGCCTTTAAATTTTGATACTTTTGGCGTAGTTAAAAATTGCGTTTAACTTTAAACTCCTTTCTTGCTTGGATGAATTTTAATACTTAAACTATAACTATTGGTTTAGGCGCACATATAAACGTTCTTTAGCTTTAAATCGCGCTAAACACCTTTTTGGAATAACGGGCCAATATGTTAATAATCCAGTCACTAGGCCCATTGCATTGCCTTATGGGAATGGTTTCAAAACACCAGCCTTGTGGAAAACATTATACAGTACTACATGGTTAGGGGGAAATAGGACACACGATTTCCCAAGTACTGGCTACAGGCCTATCACCCGAACGCAAAGGGTGAAGGGTTATAGGCCAGTCGCCATTACCAAGGGAAAATAGCGTGCCCTATGTGCTGGTGTATAAACCATGATAGTATTTGTTTTATTACATCTCATTGTGACTCTAGAGACGAGTTTTGTAGGGAAACATTTCGAACTATTTCCCTAAAGAGAGACCACTTGTAACGTAATCAGCCATTGAAATAGAATGATTATGTCAATGAATATTCATGAGGTGTAATAATAAAGTTGTTGTGCTTAAAGGTGCACGAGAGATTTCAAGTAAACAGTGTCCCTAAAAAATGTGAAATTCTGATTTTTGCCCTGATGTAAAGCTGTCCATCAACAATATCCCCATCTGAAGGATTAAGCTGAGAAATTTTCTTAGGGGGGTTGGACAACAGTGTGAAATTTTTCTAATTTTTGTAAGGAGCAAATACTAAATGCAATCCTGTGTTTTATATTGACATATAAACAAGTCAACATCCAACCCACCTTTTTTTCTCCTCTTTCAGACATTTATGTAGCCAAATTAAGGTAAGAGATCTATTGAGTGTCTACCTATATGAAATCACTATTATGACACATAGCTGGGTCCTATCAACATCTCCTTGTTTGCACCTTTAAGCCAGAGCATTTCCATTGTGTGTAATACAGACCAAAAGTTAAACATATTTATTTTGTCTGTTATCTTACAACATTTAATGCAATAATGCTATTTTGAGCATGAATCTTACATCAAATAGCATTGATAAAAAGTTGATGTTGATCATCCAAACATGGGCACTCTGCCCACAATCATACTTAAATTACTCCTCAAAAGTTTGCTTATTTTAAAAGTGCAACAAGAGTATTTCAAAATACAGGTGGTCCTTAAGAAAATCAAAGTACTGATTTTTGCCTGGGTACACTTCCAACAGAAATATCCCCATCTGAAGGATTAAGCTGAGAAATGGTTTTTTTGGTGCAGAAAATTGGAAATTTCTAATTTCCGTATAGACAAATACGAAATTCAGCCTCTGTTTGCCTGTAGGCCAAAAAATAACAAAGTTAGAAATCTGAATTGAGTGTCTAATCTATAGAAATTACTATTATGACCAATATTTGGGTGCCTCAAAATGCGTCCTCGTTTGCACCTTTTAATTTTCTGTTACGAGGTACCCAGCCCTGCTCAACAGAGATTCGCACACTCCCTAGCGGAGTGCATCTACCCTGGGCATGTTCAGGAACAACCCCTGCGATATAACGAATCCAGAGGCTGATGGAACCCCTTCAGAAGCATGTGGGCATGAAATGGGGATGGTAACCATTTTGATCTGTCACCCAACGGTAACCGCTTGTTGATTGCGTTCAATTTATTGTGTGGATGTCAGTGGTCTGGAGCCAAGGGCAAGAAACAGGATGGTATAACCCTTAAAAAGACTCTTCGATCTGGACGCTCTTCTGATCTTGACTGCTCTTCTGATCTTGGACTGCTCTTCTGCATCTTGACTGCTCTGTCTGAGTTGACTGCTCTTCTGATCTTGACTGCTCTTCTGATCTTGACTTGCTGCTCTCTGATCTTGACATGCTCTTCTGAATCTTGACTGCTCCTCTGGCATGGCCTCGAAAAAGTGGGGCATTTGGGAAGCGCGGGCCATTTGGGGGAATTTATACCGAAGATATGTGGGAAATCTGTGAGAAAATTTATTTCTTTCCCGGGAACTTTACATTTTTTCAACCCCTGCTCCTTCTGATCTTGACCGCTCTTCGTGATCTTGGAACTTTCTCTGTCTGCGTCTTGACTGCTCTTCTGATCTTGACGCTCCTTCTCCCATCTAGCCTTGTTCAGACTGTCTACCTAAGAACCGACAAACTTGCTAATTTTGTCACATTGAATTTGTATTATTGACATTTTATTCTCAATTATTTTGAACCTTGTGGTTTGCTGGTTTTTGGAAATCATTGAAGGGGTACCCTTGTCTAGAGAAAGATTCATAACAAAATGATTGGTATACTCCTTGTTGGTCTTTTGTGCAAACATTGGATCTAGGATCCACCTAATAGTCTATGGTATAAACCACAAACACTATTGTGATCGGGTGCAGTGGCTATGCTACTCAGGGCGAAAGCCTTGTTGGTCCACCGCCAACTTTTGTTGGGCGAAGGGGGACTATAGAAATGGTAGCCGTCCGTGTGGTGTGTGCATCCCACGCAATATATCTTTGGAACTAATCAAGTGTGGGAAGTCCATCTTGGCAACATAGATTTATCTCAAGTAGGCGGTGGGTGGAATACAAAGGGGTCTGGCCATGGGTCAAAGGTCAAATGTGGTCAAAAATAGGGTCAAATGTGGCAAAAATAGGGATAAATCGCTATAATAAACGTTGTCACCACGATTATCTTTGATTGGAGAACGTATGGGTGTCCATCTTCGCACCATCGATGTCACTCAAGTAGGCTGCGGATGAGTTCGGAGGAGGGTCATGTGGCATTGTCAAAGGTCAAATATAGCAAAAAGGAGTTAAATTGCTATAAACTAGCTGTTGTTGTAGGATGATGAAACTTGGCGGGGTGTGGTCAACATTCAGTGCCCAGAAATTTTGAGGTCATTCCAAGGTCATACGAGGTCATCCAAGGTCAAATCACTTACATGTGGTAGGAGGATGAAAATTGGTGGGTGTGGTCAAAATTCAGTTACCAAAAATTTTGAAGGTCATTTCAAGGTCATCCGAGGTCATCAGGTCAAATCATAACAGTGGTAGGAGGATGCAATTGGTGGTGTGGCCAATTCAGTACCAACAATTTTGAAGAGTCATTTCAATGTCATCCAAGGTCAAATAACTTAACATGTGGTGGAGGATGAGAAATGGTGGGTGTGGTCCCAGTCAGACCAAAAGTTTTGAAGGTCATATCAAGGTCATTCGAGGTCATCCTCACTTAACATGTGGTAGGAGGATGAAAATTGGTGGGTGTGTCAACATTCAGTACCAAAAATTTTGAAGGTCAGTTCAAGGTGAGCCGAGGTCATCCAAGGTCAATCACTTAACATGTGGTAGGAAACGGATGAAAATTGGTGGGTGTGGTCACCATTCAGTACCAACAATTTTGAAGGTTCATTTCAAAGTCATCCAAGGTCAAATTCCCACCTTAAAATGTGGTTGGAGGATGGCATTGGTGGGTGTGTTCACCATTCAGTACAAAGTTTTGAAGGTCATATCAAGGTCATGAGGTCATATCAATTAACATGGTGGTAGGAGGATGAAAATTGGTGGGTGTGGTCAAATTCAGTACCAAAAAATTTGAGTCATTTCAAGGTCATCCGAGGTCATCCAGGTCATATCACTTAACTGTGGTTGGAGGGTGAAAATTGGTGGTGTGATCCACTTCTGTGCCAACACTTTTGAAGGTAATGTGAAGGTCATGAGGGGTCATTCAAGTCCTCACTAACTATGTGGTAGGAGGATACAAACTGGGGGGTGTGGTCAATTCAGGCCAAAATTTTGAAGGTCATTTGAAGGTCATGGGGGTGATTCAAGGTCAAATCCCTAACCATGTGGTAGGAGGATGAAATGTTGAGTGTGTCGTCAACATTCAGTACAAAAAAATTTACGGGGGATCATTTCAAGGTCATGAAGCGTCACTCCAAGTTCAATTATTAAACATGTGGTATGGGGTGAAAATTGGTGAGTGTGGTTCATCATTCAGTGCCAAAAAAAATTGATGGTCATTTCAAGGTCATGTGGGGGAGGTCTTAAAGTCAAATCACTAATCATGTGGTAGGGGATGAAAATTTGTGGTGTGACACATTCGGGTTGACACTTGAGGTCATTTCAAGGTCATGTGGGGTAATCCAGGTCAAATCACTTAACATGTGGTAGGAGGATGAAAACTTGTGGGCCCTACAATCTTCCCTGAGATATTAAAATTGTTGCTTCTTGTCCTTTAGCTACTGCACTGGGCCGGGGACTTTGGGTTCGAGAACCGCATTGTTCAAATGCTTTGTGGTTTTTAATTTCCCTGTATAAAACTCCATAAAATGTTGGAAAATGCAGAAACAAGGCTTGAAGATTGAAACAAGAAAGGCCCTCTGCCTGAGTGGATTTATTGAACTGCTAGTGGAAGGCCGCAAGCATGGAACATATGCCAGGTGGAATTGGAACATCAAATTAGGTGCTTGATTAAACAATGAATTATTGCCTGGTATTGCTATTTCTTTAGTTTTAGGGAGGGGGAATATGCTCCAATAATCGCAGATTCATGCTATAGAGCTGTGAACATATTTGTATCAGACGTGTGAACCAGTGAATGAATTTGGTAGAGTGCTTTGAACAAGGCATCTCCCATCAGACTAGGTCTGATGACTGTGGCTCGAAAAAAAGTGGGGAATTTGGACGCTCCTTTAGGGAAATACAAGGCTCGGGGGAAATAGAACGATGAACTTTCGACAACAAAAACTGACTTAAAACCTCTCTGACCTCATGGGAAAGTTACAAAGGCAAGACTCTCCTTCCATGTACAACCTTATTGCTTGCAAGTGCTATAGGCCTTTACAAATTGAATTTTTGAACACGATGACTCTGATAAGTGTCATCACTCGCAGAGGACTTATTCCATCCGCAACTGTGTTCCAGGACCACATCTTTTCGACTGTCTCATGGCGCATAGTCATTCATGATTATGATTCGCTTTATTCCGTAAAGGTATTTGATTTAATTATCACAAAAGACACACCTTCTTTCCGGCCTGGATTGCGTAGCGTGCGTCTATAGGTGCTCATCTTGTAATCTCAACTGTCCTGGTTGGAATTTTAATTTATAATGCTTATATTTTTAGAGTGAGTAGAGTAAGCAATTCAACAAAACATCAGAGTCCGCTTTTAAAATATAAATAATGAATAGCTTGCCGCAGAGACTAGTGGAAAGTTTGGTCCTGGGACACAAGTTGCGGACAGAATAAGGAATTTTTGCGTCATCACACGCAGCTATTGGCCACAGAACTTAATGCCACTTCCACATTTGCATAGTACAACGCAGTCACAGCTTTTGATAGCTCGAGCTTGTCTGCGATCATATAAGGATTCTCCAACTAATGTTTTATTTTTTCTAACGACCAGTTTCAAAAAAAATTGAAAATGTCGTATTCAAAGACCTCAGAGCCAAAGCATTAAAGTCGTGTTTGAATTTTATATGAATCATGAAATCGACTAAAACAAGATATAAGGAAATCCATTAATTCTATGGTTCAATGTTTGTGTCATAGATTTTAATTATTTTCCTTGTTTTTCTTCTCACAGAATTGGTACAATTTCTGCCCCTGCTCAGATCAGGAATTCCTTCAGGTCATTCATCGTGACCTGGCCAAAGAGGACACGGCGGGTGGGTTAATGTGGTGCGTGAGAGATCCAGACAGATTTGCCTTGGGCTATCACACTCAGAAACTTGGCGCCAGCAACCATAAATGCAAGGTGAGATTGAAATTGCTGCTTGTTTTCATTGTCTGGGTGGTGTTGTGTGTGTGGTGTGTGTGTTTGTAATGTGTGTGTGTGTGAGTGTGTATGTAATGTGGTGTGTGCACGTGCACTGTGCATGTCTGCTTGTTTCATCAGTTTTTGCTGTACAATAGCCAAAAATGAGAGGGAAATCAAGTTCTGTACAGTGTCTCAATGTGTTGGTGAGGAAGTAAAAAACAAATACTCAGACTCAGACACATTAGCTTTGTAATAAAGTTTTTGGTTCTCATTAATTTTTTAGAATGGAATAATGTTTATCTTCTCAAAGGGTCACCACCTGATCCTCTGCCTTGACCCCACCTCACACCAAACCTGAAAATTTCGGTAGCATTGGAAAGCTTGTATATTCTCATCTCAACCTGCAGCATATTTTGTCCGACTTCTTCCCGTTCCGATGCTGCAAGCTGAAATATGGTTTGTTTACAGTAACGCGTAAATGTTTTTGTAACAGTCTCTATGGGCCTATTTGAATAACACACAATTATCGCCGCATTAAATGGTATGTCAGATTCAAATGAATTTTGGATTAAAGGTATTTTGGTGGATGGTCGCTGCTACAAATAGAAAAATATATTTTGCAATCGGATGGGGCACCTTAAGAAGTGGATAATGTAGGTAAGTAAATTTGTGCTGCATTTCTAGTTCCAGATATGCAAGAGTTAGTTAGAAAGGACGAAATGATAGCGGATACAGCCATCAAATCTAATGTCTTCCAGTTCCTCAGGGAAGCTGTGGTGTCTTCAAAGGCATTCCATAAAACATTGAGTATTTTGGGATATGGTTTTTGATACCCAGATCACACAAGACCAGTTAATGTTAATTCATATATGCACAGAAGAGAAGATATCAGTAGTTCCCCACAATGCATTGCTTCCAATTGAGGTTTTTGTACAGGTACTGATGTGAATCGTTAGAGGTGAAACATGGCTTAATTGACAGTACTAATCACAAACTTGCATTTTAAGAATGTTTCGTCTCTAACGATTCACATGACTACCTGTACAACAATCTCCATTGGAAGCAATGCATTGTGGGAAGTTACTGATGTCTTCTCTTTATGCATGGTGTGTGTACATACTTGATTGCTTGCGTGTATCAAGAAATGTTTTAGAGTAAGTAATACTAAGTACTCACAGTGGAATAAATTAGCATAGCAAGTGGTAAGACTTCTGTAAAGCTCTTTTATACGTGGGTGAGTATAAGGTGGGTTACGAGGTGCGTCTTTTACTCCTGCATCTACAAAAAAGTGGGCGTAGTCATTTTTATGTGGATGCAGAAAAGGGCACCACAGAAGGCTCACTGCACCATCAGTGTAATCTGTATAGGTACTCGAGCTGATGAAGTGAGCAATAACTAGTTTGAGGTCCTTCTAGTAATTATGAAGTCCAGGTTCAATTCTTAGTGGCATGATGAATTTTTCATTTCTCGAACCCATCTTGAAGGAAAGAGTAATTATTGCTCAGATGTTCTGGATTGTTTATTTACAATTTATTTTGTACAGGAATTCTACGTGAGGTGTGTGCACACTCTTCTGACTGATTTCATCATACAGATGCCACTCAAGGTAAGCTAATTTTTATACATCTGCCTGTTAGACTTTAGAAAATTTGTGTGGTTGGCAAATTATGGATTGGTATGTTGGTTATGTATTTTAACTAAGTCTCACTCACTACTGATTTGTAAGCAAAAGGCAAGCAGCAAACTCAAATGTTAAAATTTGTGAGCAGGAGGTGTGAAAGGGCAATATATGTGGATTGTGTCTTGACCTTAAGGTAGGATTATCGGCTACGGCTTCGTGCCCATATCTTGATGAAATTGTCATGAAATGTTGGTATTGGTGAAAGAAACATGCGTGTCAAATTTTAATTTTTTTTCAAAAAAGGGGTTTTGGCGATATGTCATCTAATGCGTTCCACCTTTCGTCCTTCCCCTGCGCCACAAGTGACCTCAAAACCAGCTCGTCGTTCCGCAGCAACTTCATTCGTTGTGCTCCTTTTCATGCACTGTAGGGGGAAGGGCAAACTAATACAATTGCCCTGTCCGTCGGTAGCAGCAAAGCTACTACATCCTCGGCGCATCCTGTCCTCCCAAGCCTTTTGCTCACCGTGCAATACACCCTCTATTCTTTTCTTATACTATCGTTGCCCCTCCAGTGGATTCCCCTCAGCAGGCCTACAAAATCCCCAGGACCATGGGACCGCAGGTTCCAGAAAAAAATTGGCAACTGCAGAAAATTTTCAAAAGTAAGGAAAAATAAACAAAAAACACCCTAAATTTATACAAAAAGGTTCAAATACAGGCCCAGATTGCACCAGAGTGTGTCAAAATACTGGGCCAGCTGTAAGGACTTTGTGATGTGCACTTCATGCACATATTTGACAGAAAATTTTGCCCACTTCTTTTGAAGGTCCCAGGCAGACAGAAATTTTGTTGTAGGCCTGCCCCTCAGCACTACTTGATCTCTCTTTTACATGTCTCTCATCATTTCTGGCTCACTTCCTCTCCTTTGGTCGCTCTTCCTTCAACTTCCTCTTTCCTTCCCTTCCGCTCCGGCTTCCGCTGTCCGCCATTGCCAAAACCTGTGAAAACACAAAAGGGAAGGGTGTCAGTACGTTGGCTGCCTTCTGCCTCTTCAGTTCATTTTCACTCCTAATTAGTCTTCCGCCTCAACGAGGGCGGGAGACTTTTAAGTTAACTCCTGTCCGTCTGTACAAAATTGGTTTCCATGTTTCCAAAATTATCCTTTTTTCGCACTATACTGACTATTCGGCTAATTGCGATGTACGGACGAGCTCTCAATGTTCAGATAAATTGGCTTGGTTTGTGTGAATTTAACTTTGCCGGAGCAATCAAAGTTTGAACTTGGTTTTGATTACTGGCAACACTGGCATATTTGAAGATTCTGGCACGATATTATGGTCAAGACCATCCACCACCAGCCAGTTAAATTTTCTCAAAAGGCAGCTATTCACTACTTCCTACCTTAATCGCCAACTCTGGTGTTTCCATTGCCAATCTTTCAACTCTAAGATATAAAATAATAATGAAGTAAAATTTTACGCCTGGAGTGGCCCGGGATAGAACCCACGATTTTCGGGATAACAAGATGAGCGCTCACAGCCGACAGAACATCGCTCTTTTGTAATACTTAAATAAACATGTTAACAGAATAAAGCGCACACATAATCATGAATAGCGCCGCTATGAGACAAGTTGAAAATATATATTTGGTCATTTGTGTGAGTGTCATGCGAGAGATAGGTCGTTGTACTAAAACATGATTGCTCGTGGGCTGATGTCTATACCGCAAGTAACTATACTGTTGAAATGTTGGCAAAGTAACGATTTACATTATCAGATTTTGCTTTAAAGAGTTAGAGTACGTGGACCCATAATCGTTTAGGATACTCCTGGTTTTGTGTTGAGTTTTTTGAAGTATGGATTTTGCTGCAAAGTGAAGTTGAATGTTGCATTTTTAGTGTGTGCACCATTGCCACTGTGTAGCAGTATTTGTGTATAGGCAAGTGACCGGAGTTCTCCACGACCTGTCCTGAGCTCGGCCGGCCATATGACATGCATGTCTAAAGGGCAGAGGACGCGTAAGTTTGACTTGAGGCGTGCAAAGAAAAAGGTGTTCTGCAATACGGTAATTCGACACTACATTCTCTGATTTTGAAGCTTCATTTGATGTGAAATATTTGAGTTTTGTGGCAAAAGTGTACAAAAGCTTGCCAGCCAGTAAACCACGTCGAGCATGGCTGACCTTGCTCTAGTCTAGGGCAGAGGACGGCTTGGAGCTGCTCGGTTTGGTCCCCAGTATTTCCCATATGCGTGCACAAAAACATGTCCCACCACATTCACCATTGAAATTGTAATCTTGCTTTAATCTGTTTTAGAAAAGATATAGGCCTATGTTATTCGATCCCATAAATATTTCAAAGCAAATGCGAAAATAAGATGTTCTTTTGCAACAGCGGTGGGCATACATATTCCATTGCAAGTTGAGACGACGGCATCAGCAAATACTCCTGTCTTATTTGTGATAGATTTTAGATCAAAATATTACTTAATGTCGATGGTGAACCCCAAAATGATAGGCCTTAAATTCGACTTTACATTTTAATGTGTACTTTCGTTGAAAATGGGTGATAAAATTTCACTTAAAATTACCTTTAATAACAGATTTAAAAGAAGAACGAGACAACCAAGTGAGGTCCTTGCAGGTTTCTGCATTTTTGGACATGTACTCGTAAATATAACCTCTTTGTAATCGATATAAATCTGTTGAGAAATTAGTGCCGGTAAACCTATCAATACTTAGGCCCCCCCCCACCCCTGGGAAAATCTTTTGATCAAATTTGCCAGAAAGTCCATAAATTTTGACAATGAAAATCCTGAAAAATTTTATTCAAGAGTCGGGGAAATTTGTCAATAATAATCCTTTATTTTTGAGCAAGGAAATTTCCCTCAAAATGGCCTGAAACTTACGAAAATTAAAAGCAAAAAAAGTTTGTTAAAACCAGACTTTTAAGGTGCGACGATTTTCTCTGTTACCAGTTTATCATGTCCCTTCTGATATCCTTTTTACCTGTACAACTAAGCGTTAATGTGTTACTGTGAGGGAGACCGATAAAGAGAAACAATGCATCTCTTATCCCGTCAGTTAAAATGTAGGCCTACAAAGTTTTCATATTGTGTTAATTCCCAATTAGCAAAGATTATCTTACCTAATTCTGAAGTTTTGCAGCCCAAACCATAATTTATTAAAATTACTTGCATTCTTTGCCCTTTCAGGTAAAAGAAATACGTAACCGTGGCGATGACGTAGGTCGTTTGCTGATGATGCATGCCAGAGAAGGAACAGAACCACCTTCAAATCTGCCAAGATATTTTGAAGATTTCATGAAACTGGTACATTCAGTTGTTTAGATATGTAATATTTGAAAGGCCAGCTGAGTGGACAAAATTAAACTTACCAATCATTTGTAGTTGAATTGCTGAGTGCATCTAATGTTATGGTTTCTGTTATTTTATTTGACTTAAATATTAGGTTGGGTACAGTGCCATAAGAAGAGTGTTCCTTGACAGTCACAAAAGTGGTCAATTTCGAGAATAAAAAAGTATGAGTTTTTGAACCAGTACTAAGTTGACGACAATTTGAAACCAAGGCGATATCATTATTTTTAAGTGGAGAAATGAGGCCGGTGTTACCAGATTAAATAAAAAAACATGCCTTTGTTCATATTTTTAAACAGAATAATTCAAGGTAATTTTCAACCAAATTTTTCCATCCTTATGGCTTAAATACAACAAAAGTACACCTAGGACTGTGTGCAAGACTAGTAAAATGCGGTATATCGCAAGTGCATTGACCTCAAAATAATAGTGTAAATTGAAACTGTGCAGGAACCAATGAAATCTTTTAAAATTACACAGCCGTTTAAGAATAGTTTTTGTGGGAAATCATAACATAGGGGACTTTGCTTGAACCCGGCTTCAGTGAGAAGACAAACCATAAGGCTTCAGGATTCAAAGATAGTTGGACAGACAATATGGATAATAAGATTTTTTTTAAGATCTGCAAACCAAAGACTAGGATATATATGAATTTCAGGCACTGCAAAATCGCATTGACACAGTATGCCAATTAAGTAATAAATAGAATTTATATGTGATGCGATCTGGGAAAACCGCCACATGGTGGGAAATTTATATTTTGAGTTTTTACTATCACTGCAGAGTTTGAAATATTAAGTTTCCATAACTGTTTACTTCTTTCTTCTTTGATACACACGTCAAAAGTTAAGCCTTATACAATCTGACAAAAAATAAAATCCCGAATAAAGTACAATATAAGAGATGTTAAGCTATTTTCTTTATTTTTTCAAAACTGTCCTGTGCAACATGTGGCAGGTTTTCCCAGATCACATCACATATTATAACTCAGAGTCTTGTTCACATTTCTGGTCTTCTTTTCCAGCTTGGAACCCTGTACATCAAAGACCCATTACGTCTGGAGTTGTCGTTAGAGTTTTGGTGTCCACCAGACCATTCTCCTGGTCCTGGCGGTACCTATCTCAGTCATGTCCACCAAAAACACTCACATAGACAGGTAATGTATAACTACAAAAGCAAGCTACAGAAATCTTGTAATGAGGGGTTTTTAAAGAAATTCTGTGGTATGAAACAAACAATATTTAGACACAATAAAATGCAAATCTCATCCAATCATTTTCTAATAATTGAAAACAGTTTAAAAGTTGGAGCTTTGTAAAATTACTAGGTAAAACTGGGGGATGAATCCCTTAAAGCTGTTTAGTTCGATGACATCACTTTCTTCTATAGTCCAGTTCTCGCCCTCCGTGCAGTGATGTCATAACTTGATGCAGCTTTTTACGAACGCGTCAAGATATGTGCGCGCATTTAAAAACGATGTCGCTTTCGGCCAGCGGGCCGGTTTACTGGTGCGACTATTAAATCTCGCGCTGATGTTTACTGCACGGAGTTAGGGAATAGAGTTAACCCTTCCACCATTAACACAATGCTTTCCATAAATATCTTTCCATATTCCAACAAACAAATCACAATTGAGCTGTATGCAATTTGAAAGGCAAGAAATTGCCTTGGTGTATTTTCACAATTCGTGCCAAAATGTAAATTTTGTGTGGGTGGGGAGGGGGTTTATTACTAGTATAACTGAACGTTGGAAAAAAATTCTACTTAGTGCCTAGTAAGTACGGTGACATCTCTTACAAAATTACATTTTTCAACCTTTCAACAACAAAAAATGAAAGAGGCAATTGCTTACTTTCCTGAAGCAATCTCATTATTAAATGTTGCATGGCTCATTTTCACTTAACTCAATAATAATGACTCAATGTGTGAGTCATTTACTATGTTGATTACATAATCTCTGTGATGGTATGAGACATTTTACATACTAATGGTATGGGACAGTGTGTCATTTGTTGGCTTTTTTGACTACAGTTGGAAATCTTTGGATCTTAAATTGTAGATAATGGTCCCAGAAACCCAAATTCAATGGTTTCCATTTTTACTCCTTCCGTTTGGCGGCCATCTGGATTTAAAAATGGGCTGCCCTTTTCCAACCATATTTTGCCCTATATAGGATTTTGAGCAACATAGAAGTTTTCAAATTGTGGTGGCAATACCCATGTTGTGATGTCAAGGAACACAAATATCACATTCAGACGTCGCAGATTGTTTTCTTCAGGCGGAAATCTGAATTTTAAAAATGGACACCATTTTCAACATATTTGCTCTATATCAGGACTTCTGAGCAACATAGGAGGCTCAAGTTGGCGGCAATACCCAAGTTTGTGATTGTCCGGAACAAAAGATTACATCGAAAAAGGCACTGATTGTTTTCCTTCCGGTGGCCATCGTGAATTTCAAAATGGCCGCCATTTTTAATATATAACCGCCCTAATATCTGGCTTTCTGAGCACACATAAAAGGCTCCATTTGTTGGTAATACCATGTTTGTGATGCAAGGAACACATATATTACATTCAGGATAGTCGTAGATTTTCCTTCAGGTGGCCCTCTTGAAATTCAATGGTCCCCAATTTTATAATATTAGCCAAATATTGACTTCTGAGCAACATTCAAAAGCTCCATTTGGTGGCCCAATTTGCCCATGTCTTGATGGTATTGATATTGATGTTGTGGGAGAGTGTCACCGTGAATTGAAAGACAAAGGCTAAGGGACCTCCCCCAACAGAACAGGGTGCTGGAGACCCTGGCGAATCCCAGTACTATGTAGCTAATTGTACAAGCTGAAGTGTACAATATAGCACCAAGGTTAAATCCTCGGATTTGAAGTCTTTGCTTCCTGAGTCAAACATTGGTCTCACCAATTTGGATGATGGGTGGTTCCTAAGCCTACGCGAAGGTCCAACCCTGATATTTATAACAAGAGCAGAGACAACAGTCATTCGCTGCTATCATCCAGATGAAACGTCTCTCGCTTTTGCCATGGACGGTTCCACTGCCACCGGGGCAGTTACAGCCCATAATCCACTGTCATCCCTGGAGATAGATTGTGGTGCTAGACTTGGCCTGGGGACGAGCTGTTCGTGTGCTGAGGCGGATCCAGCGAGGTGGGGTGGGCCGTGGGGTATTGGTGAGAAACGGGTTAGCCTTGTTGCCACGGCAACAAAATCCAAAATCAAGCAAGTAGACTGTGGGGACAGGCCTTACCGTCGGCCCAAATGGATACTTGTCCAGCTGGACTACCCATTCTAGTCAGGGATTAACAGAATTAATAATCAAAAGAGCCATACAGCATTTTGAAGCTGTTAAGGTCTAATATAGAATGTACTGCAGGAGCAGGAAAGTTGCCGTCAAAGTAAACCCCCTCCCAGAGATCCCCTGAAAACAATTGACTGGAAAGAGTGGGAGATAACAAGCTCGCGAGCAATTATACGCCAGCAGTACATAACAGATCAACACTTTGTTGAGGAGCTTTAAGATTAGAAACCCCGCAAAGTAATAAGCCGTCACTTACAGCCAACAAAGAATTGTACTGGAGGTACTTGCCTTTGCCTCAAATGACAAAGTCATCAAAGCCAGAGAAAAACTGACCAAGTGCTGCAGCCAAGAAGCAACGTACTAAAGCCACCAGAAAGCTTGATGGCCATGGACTGCATTTGATGATGCTTCGAAGCAATTGAGACCCACATCCAAATACAAGCATGGTGCTGCCTGGGAGGCCTGATCGAGGGAGCTGACTGAAGAAACTGAACAACACCAAGACGCCTGCAGTAATCTGGAAGAAGAATCCACTTTTTCATAATCAGCTGTTGGAATTTCTGTAACAACATCTAATATTGTATTTATATTATTATATTAACATCGTTAATCAATCCTCTAACAAAACCCCAAATATAGAGGAATCACACTCTCACCACTGGCTCTAAGATCTACAATTCAATGCTGCTCAACAGAATCGTTTCTCGCATAGATCCCCACATTCTCCGACGAAACCAGAATGGTTTCCGTAAAAGCAGATCAACACTGCTTCAGATACTTGCCCTCAGAAAAGGATAATAGAAGAGTTGATAATTTCCAACAGAAAAAGTTAATTGATTTGGAGGACGTTTCCAAGGGAGTGGTAACAGAGATGTAATGCTGCATATTCGACCAACTATGTGTCCCAACGAGAATGTCATAAGCAATGGCATCATGTATGATCACCCATCCCAGCTTTGTGCAGACCATGATAGGCCACAAAGGAGTTCCTAACCACTACTGGAATCCGCCAAGGAGATAATCTTGCAGTCTTGCTCCCTATCTCTTTGTAGTCGTGGTTGATTACATCCTCAGACAGTATGCCATCTATGAACGCAAGGGACTCACCATCAAACCCAAGGGTTCTAGACGTCACCAAATGCAGCATCTCACAGACCTTAACTATGCAGATAGATGATCTAGCTCTAAACAGCCGATCTGATATTGGTGCACAAGATCTACTAACATTACAAAAGAATGCTTGCAGACAAAAGCGGGCCTCTATCTAAATACCAAGAAGATGGAATATATGACCATCAATGAGGAAGGTAATCATCAATCTAATCTGACTACAGACGGTACCCAATCAAAAGAGGTCGGGACTTCAAGTTACCTGGGGGTCCTTGTGTGGCCGACAGCAAGAAAGACTTCGTCCCACGCAAAGGAAAACTTGGAATGCCTGCCATCCAATACCACCCCAACTGTGGCAATCTCAATTCGGTTATCTCCAATTCAACCAAGCTGAAGTTCATTAGAGCCTGTCTAGAGAGTATCCCGTTATATGGATCTGAGACCGGGACAATGAAGAAAGAGGTACAGGATAAACTGGATATGGCACCTACACCAGGCTTTCTATGAGGGTGCAAAACATTATCCTGGCGAAGAGCCCCATGGATAATAGCACATTGTTTGGAAGAAATCCCCCAATCTCATCTTCTGTTGCCCCAACGCCAAGCACGATTTGCCGGTTCCATGTATGTGCGACTGATCAGTAGTCTCAGACATTACATGTAGAGGTTTACCATTGCCCAAACAGATGTGATTGCTCGAGACATTGCAGCAGGATCTATCTGCCATCCCCCAACTTAATGACGGACAGGGGACATTTGGCGCTACAGGGTGAACAGCATCTCGGATGCGGTGGCTAGGATAGTGGATATGGTTTCAATACTTGAAATGCACTGGAACATATGGAAAGCAATAAACATTGAACATATATACAAAATATAAAAAACAGCCAGAGCGATGGCTCTCTAGGATTCCATGATTTGAGTGGTTCTGGTGCATTAGGATGTATAACTGATAGGGAGAGCATTTGAGTTATTTTGCTCCTAAGGTCAGATATCGGGCACAGTATATGTAAAAATAGTTGCCATTTTGAAATTATTAAAGATGGCTGGTCAGAAGGAGGAAACAATCGTGACTCTCGGGATGCAATATTATTTTCCTTAAAATCACCAAACATGAGATTGCCACCAATGGAAGCCTTCTAGGTTGCCCGAAGCAGATGATATTGAGTGTGAAGTATACGTTTTAAAATGCAGCCATTGAAATTCAAGGTGGCCACCAAAAGGAACATGGCAACTTTTCTGGATGTAAGTATGTGTTTCCTTGACATCACAACATGGGTATTGTCACCATTGGAGTTTTTCCTGTAGCTCAATAATCAGGTATTGGTGAAAGTAGACATGTAAAAATGGCGGCCATTTTGAAATCAAGGATGAACCTCTGAGTGTAAATCTATCTGCGACTTTCTGGATGTGATATTTGTGTTCTTTGACATCAAAAACTGGTCATTGTCATCAATTTGAGCCTTCTGTGGTTGCTCAGAAGTCCAGATATAGAGCAAAAGATGTTGAAAAGGCAGCAATTTGAAAACCAGATGGTAGCCAAAACGGGAAGGGATAAAAAAAATGGTAACACTTGATTTGGATTCCTGGAACCACTATCTACATTTTAAGACCAAAACCAATGTAGCAAAAAAAGCCAAACAACTCAAACCATCAAACCCGCCCATACTATATCTTTCAGGTGAGGCCTCTTCAAATTTGTTCGTATGGTGCGGACCTGCTCACCACCATCGTTATTTATCCTACATAAACATGCTGAGGGGATTGGCTAATGGACCTGAGAGTGCTCATCAGCTGCTTCACTTTCCAAAAGTAACGGTATGGGAGGGGGTAAGTCAGGGATATCTACTCAGACCATTTCTATTTCCTTTATTAGTATTCATCTTACACCTCAATATTTGAGCGCAGGGGTTTCTGGTAAGAGGAGCTTAAAGCAATAATAACACATTTTGAAGAGCGCCCCAATTTTCCGAAAATGTTGAGATTTTTACACTGTTGCATTGGTTCTGGCTAGTAAATTATACCTGTGGATAGTTAAGCTCGAAAAGTCTATGTGGTGCAAATGAGGAATTTTTTAATTAGAATAATTATATCGGGATCCCTATATTATCAAGGCTGTTGGAAAACGGACCTTCCAATATGAAAATAGCAGGGAAATAGCGCCATGTAAGTGTCTACGCTCCTCCATTAGTTGTTTTAGTGGTTCAGGCAAGTCAAGTTAGAGGTCATTTTTCTTGACCGGTGGCATATTTCATCAATGGAGGACAAAAACTTCATTCCAGCACTGCCATTAAGCACAATCTGGGATCAAAATTTTAATTACAAAAATCGTGATTTGTTTTATGATAATATGCATTTTTGAGCCATTTCGTCACAGGTATAGTTTTCTAGGAACC
>JAMKCH010000759.1:0-52536 GCA_023653785.1 Ophioderma brevispina
TCTAGAGCAAAGTACCAAGGGGGCGAAGCCCATTCAAAAACCCGTCGTCCGTGCTGGCGCTGACATTGTGAAATTTGCACGGATTAATTATTAGTGGGTGCTTGTAGACACACATATGTCAATCGATACAAACCATCCGGCAAAATATCAAGTTGTTGGATGTGGGGTGCTATTGGGTGGGTTAATTTTGTCCTACCATGGCCACACAATGAATGAAATGGACAAGTCAGTTGTCTTGATTTAAAGAAACCGCCTCAATGATACATCTTTTCACCTAAGCGCGCCATTGCATTAGGGGAAAAAAAGAGTATCTGAGCCACAATGATCCAGGGACACTATTATTAAACTGGCCACCTCTAAACAGACATCAATTTGTATCACTACCGATTATTTTTTTTTTTTTTTTTTTTTTTTTTTTTTGTTGTTTTTTTTTTTTTTTTTTTTTTGTTTGGGTTAGCAAAGCGGCACCCACGTTCTGTGGAAGAAGCGGAGGCAGCCATGCTATATTGTTGGTACTCTATGGTTTCGTTGTGGTAGGCAAAACGTGCGAGACGATGAATTTCTAAGATGACTACGCTTGTGCCTCTCAATCGATAGAGAACCTCTTTGCAAAGACACTGCATACCAGAACTCACTTGTAGTGTTATTCATGAACCAAAACTTTTGCACAAGATTTAGTATTAGTAATAGTCACCAACAGATTTCCCTGAGGATCTGCACCATAGCCAAATGACCAACTTCTGTATTACAAGGGGGTGAAACCCATTCCAAACAGACGTGCCGTGCTGGGCGCTGACATTTGAATTTGCACGGAATAATTATTAGTGGTGCCTTGGATTACACACATAATGTCAAATCGATACAAAACAAATCCGCCAAAATATCAGTTGTTGGCGTGGGTGCATTGGGTGGTTAAATTTTGTCCTACCCATGGACCACACAACGAATGAAAATGACACATCAGGTCGTCTTGATTAATAAACCGCCTCAAGAATACATTTTTTCACCTAAGCGGCGCATTGCATTATGAGAAAAAAGAGTATCTGAGCACAATGATCCAGGTACACTGTTATTATACCTGGCCACCTCTAACACATAATTAATTTGTTTACTACCGATAGTGTTAGATGCAAAGCGGCAACCACAGTATGTGGAAGAAGCGAGGCAGCAATTGTTTCTATTGTTGGTACTCTATGTTTTCCTTGTGGTCGGCCAAACAAGCGAGACGGTGATTTATAAAGATTACTACGTTTTGCCTATCTATCTATATAGAACTCTTTGGTTATTACAAGAGGTAAGGAAGCTAATATACCAAGGCTCAGTTCAGTAGCCTTGGAGGGCACATGTTAACAACAGCCTGACATGGCATGTTCGGGTATCATACCATCATATTAAAATAGAGGGGCCTATTTGCTCAATTTAAGGTGAATGAAAGCTGAGTGAAATGCGTCATGGGAATTGAGATTTCATTAGCTCATCAGGTATAGTAGCTTGATCTATGAAAGACCTGTTGCATGTGTGGGTGGTGCTACTTAGAACTCACACCCCTTCAATGGAGTTTTGTCATGTTTGCAATTTTAGCGGAAAATCATGAATACCTCATGAAAACCTAGTTTATGTACACGCAATATCGCAAAATGATATTCATCAACCTAGTTCGAAATATTGAGGGGCGCCTTCTCTGTTATCCTGCCAAAGGCGGTGGCGGCCAAGGCCTCATTCATTATAGCAACTCAACCAAAAATGTCAAAAGGAAATTACATCAATAAGGAGTGCAAACCACAGCAATTTGGGTGCTTTGATGTGGGGACGGTCATAGGTGTCCCGTGACCCACAACGACTCGTCCTGTTCGTTATTCATACAAAGAAATTCAGAAATAACCCTTCAAGTGAGTTGATCTTCATCTCCAATGGATTTGGAATAAGAAAATATTCCTGATAACATATAAAAATTCAGAATTTTCGTCAAAATTTCGGCTTTTACGTGTTAAAACCCAATGGCGAAGTCTGAAATTGGAATTCGTGGCGCCCACCGCCTGTCCTGCCAGGTCCTTCAAAATTATTAGGTTTGGATTCCGATTTCGGAATGAGATTCTGCCAACACTTAAAAATTCAGCACCCTTAACATGGCACATGCGGTTATTACGTTAACATAAAAATTCAAAACGGCAATAGGCACAGTGATTCGGCCACGGAATGGGTCAAGGTTCAAATCCTCGATACCTTAGTGACGATACGCGTTATATTACGCTGAAAGACAATTGTGTACGTAGCACTTAATAATTTCTAAACAGACTTTTTAAAAACTCAGGGAATGGCAACCATACATACATTTATATGCGTTACCGCATAAGCAAAGGATGCTTTTTTGGTATCATTGCATAGAGTAAGACATCCATGTATCAGAAAAGTATAATTTTTTTATGGTAGACATCCAGGTATCAGGTAAAAGTATCGATCGCATTTTACTGAAGAGCGTTGGTCACCATCTTGGATTTCAAAAAATGACCGCCATTTCCAAAAGATTTTGCCATTATAATTTGGTCTGAGCCACATTGGCAGTCAAACTTGTTGGCCAAAACTAGGTTTGCAAATACGGGAGTTCAAAATATGATAATATCTTAATGAACCAAGCTGTGGCTTTGAAACACCACTCCGCCCTGGGTGGTGGGGAGGGGGGGGGGCGGGCATTGTACCGCACCCAGTCCATCTTTGAGATTTTCTATAATGAGGAAATATGCGTTTGTCGTGTGGTATGTATAGCTTATGGTCCCCTCTATCCACTAAAAAAACGAGAAAAATACCAACCTTCCACACGTCTTTTTGACATCATACGTGTGTCCTGAAATATGGGAAAGTTCCGCTAAAGCTCGTTTTTTGGCTAACAATGTTTAATAAAAAATATGTTTACCAAACAATTGTTCGAATTCTGATGAGGTGACATGTGACATCAACCGTGGGAAACGAACAAAGCAACACCGCCCGAGAGTATGGCGCCGCGGACGCAACCTGCAAGGCGCTTTCTATTTGAAAAGTTTTCTGGAATTTCTTCAATCTGTTTGTAGCAGGATCTCCAGCTGGATATTTTTTGTGTTGATAAGCGAATTAACAGAATACTCCACAGCTTGACATTAACTTGACCGATGGTGGTTTCATTCCATCACTTCTTTCCAAGCTCGGTAGGGGACTGAAACGATGTGAGTTTGAAGCCTTCATCATCACAACTTTACGAAGACTGAAGTATTCCGAGACAGAAGTATTCCCGAGGGATTCTGATCATTTTAACAAGTTTTTGTTTTTTTCCACTGGGTTGCTGCTAAACTGTGTTTGAGTTGAGTTGAGCTGAGTTGCCCTCACCTAGTGGTCTTTATGATGTTGATTCGAAGGTTCAAGCGCTAGTACACACGTTTGAGCGCTGGTTCATTTGAGCTTCAAGGGGTCGGTGAGACCCTTTGTTTACTAAGAATTTGTAATCTTAACATCGATAACTGGCATGGGCGGCTTACCAGCTCGTTTTTTAAAGATGCTGCAGTTGATCATTAAGACACCCATGACGTCAATTATTAATTTGTCTATCAGAACTGAAGTCTCCCCGAGGGATATGAAGATTGCTAAGGTTAAACCTTTGTACAAAAAGAAGAGCAGGTTGGAATTATAGGCCTGTTGGAGTCATATGTCCTGTGGCCTTCCAAAATTTTTGGAAAAGCTGTGTTTGTTTTCCAATTAGACACAATATTTTTTTTGGATAACAATATCTTATATAAGTTGTTGTTTGTTTGACTCATTCGATGAAATCGCTGATAGTGTCCTTAATTGTCCATATTTGTGAACTCCCAGGTAGTGAAATCATAGGTTTTAGCCTCCAATTTCGACTTCCATGTTGCTCCAGAACAATTTGGCCGCATTTTGAAACCCAAGATGGCGGCCAAACGCTTTTCATAAAAAATGCGACCAATACTCTGATACCTTGGATGTCTACTCTATCCCAATACACCACAAAAAACGGCAGGGGCCCTAGGTAGGTGAAAAGTTTACTATATTACAGGCACGGGTCTGATAACGGTTCCGTACGGACCTACCAACCCTAAACCTTGGTAATCCCCCGTTAGAAAATCGCGAAAGCCCGAGAACTGCGCAATTCTAATTGAGTTTTTGTAACTAGTTTTGAACGTACAAGAAATAACTTTCAAAAACTCCTTCCTCAATTATCTTCAATGTTTCTAAATTCAGTCAGTGAAAGAAGGTCCACATGAGTGTTGTTTCTATGGACGAGGTTGAATTTTAGCTGCGTGGAGACAACTACATGATTACTAAAAGGCTCTTACAGAAGACTAACGAACGTCCCCTCGGATGCAAGATGTACTACAAAAGAGAATGCATCAGTGACGATCTAAGAAACGGCTTAGAACCCTATAGTTTACAGACGAAAGATGAACACAACACAATGGGAGAATACTGGCAATCCAAATGACTGTTTACCACGGTGGAAGGTATGTTTAAACTAGAATATATCATCTAAAATTTTGATTTTGATGAAAAGAAAGGCGATTACATATCCATGACTTATATTGTACAAAAGGTTTGGGCTAAAGTATTATATTTAAAGTGTAAGAATTACTAATAGATTAAATTTCGATAAGATATTCGTTTTTATGAGTTAAAATAAATATTAGAGTTTTGTTTATTTTGGGATAAACTAAAGTTTCCAAAATTGTAGGATGAAACGTGAATTAGAACATAAGTTGAATACGGTTCCGGTACTACCAGACAATTCTAACAGAATATATTCCTGAAATATTTTGTAATGGGCTATTGTTATGCCCATCTAGGCCATCAACAACACAAATAACAAATGAAGTAACATTGGGGAATATGGTTTAAATCACTGCATTTAATTTTGATTTTTCCCGCAGGTACATATTACTGATATTTTACTTAGAAAGAAACGATCTTTTTAATAAGAATGTTCAGATTATTTGTCACTACTCTCCCAAAATTACAATTTACTTTTTTCGGAAAAGTCATTATTTTTTACGCCAGAATTAAATTTTGGAGGGGATGGAACCCATATATTTTGTTTTATAGATTGTTTTGTTTTGTTTGTTTTGGTTTGTGTGTGTGTGGTTGTGTGTTGTTTTTTTTTTTTTTTTTTTTTTTGTGTTGTTTTTTGAGGGCAGCTGGAACTTCAAAATCAAGAGAGAAAAACCTGCAATTTGAGAATGGCGAGAAATAGAGAAAAAACAATGGGAATGCGAAATTGTTAAACGGAAGGAACATGGGAAGGGGCATTTTGCCGGAAAAAATAAAATTCCTCCTCCATTCCCCACTCAGTAAATAACTACCGTGTTCATTTTCCTAACTCCAAAACATGCACCTCAGCATACCAAAATACAAAGTGGCTTTGGTCTTTTCAGGTTGCAGTAATAATCCCGTTCGAAATCGTTCTTTTCATCCTACCTATATTACTACTGCGTTACCTTACGCCAATGCTGCAGGCGTCAAGACTAAGAATTCGCTTTCTAATGTCATTGAACAGGTATTTAATGTTGGTACGAGACTATACGTTTTTATGAATTGTTAACACATTTGGATTAGTAAAACACTGGCTATGAATCGTTTATAGCGTGAACTTGACTGCCAAGTAAGTTAAAATATGATACCTGTTGTTCTATACTTGCTATAAACATAATTATGCCACACCGATTGTTATGAGCACTCAAAGTTAAGGGATTTAAGCAGCGTTTTTACTATCCGAGAACATCGAAAAAACTCCCCCATGAAAATTCACATCTTTTATATTTTTGGTTACTGTAAGGATCTGCAAACCTAACCTGCAATTGGTTGGCCTTGAATCCGTGTATTAAATGACATGGCATTACTTTTTATCTGATTCTGTAATTTCTAATTATTTCGTATCCAAATTTCCACTTGTGATCAAAAGCATTTCCTGGTGACTATTCCAGTTTTCATCGTGAATACAGGGTGTCCCCACAATAATGCAATCCTTCGCAGTCGGTGCTATAAATTTCAAATTACTGAGAATTATTCAAATTTTTCATACCATATTTCCGATTGACGAACATGTTCGTACATTTTTCCAATTATTTGTCTGATACGGTCAACTAGTTTTGAAAACAAGGCTATATGTCACCCACCCGCGGTCAAATTAACCAACCAACCCCACCCCATTCCAAGTTTGCCTTAAGTCGTTGAAACAGGTTCACCTTGAAAGTGGAATAAAATGTCCTTCAAATACAAAATCTCCTGGTAACTAATCCGTTGTTTTTTAAAAATAACTTACTAAAATATTTGTCGTTATTGTTTTGATATATCCACGGTCTTTATTGTCTGTCCAGTATTTGTGCTTCTACTCATATTTAAACATAAGTCACTTAGCGACTTGGCCAAATTTTATCTGCAGTGGGTCTGACAAATCCGCGTGAATATTTCAAATTACAGCGGAGGGATTAAATACCAAATGGAATGGAATGGTGGGGGGGGCTATAATTGTTCAAAATTACTTTTAACAATGTTTCAATTTTTGCGAGTCTATCTGTACGGCCTATCCTTTTTTTTTTTCAACATACTGGTTCAAATTTCATCTGAATTTCTTTCAGTGGTTTTTTTAGAACAAGGCCGATTAACGTAAGTACGCCACAATGTAAGCCGTTCCAAGTTTGACTAGTGAATAAACAATCAAGGCATGCTTAAGAAACGCAAGTGCTGGTTTTTGTTTTTTTTTCCTTCCCGTCCCTCTTCTTTTATCTATCCTCCTACTTAATTTGGTTCATTTATACCGGTATAACTTGTAAACTAAATAGTTTAATTATTAAAAGCATTTAAAGACAACATGTCTTTGACAATAAGGAATTGGTCTCTGTTTACAATGCCAACTGACCATTGTGTTTGATGTAACTCAAGTTAGGTTTTCAGTGGTTTATTTGTGTTTTTGTTGTGTCTATCAAATGGTCCATTTTATAGCATAATGTCCTTTCAACATCCATTTCATCCATTTCCATTCCTTTGGATTTAATCCCTCTCTGCATTTTGGTACAATATTCACGCGGATTTGTCAGACAAGACACTGTAGATAAAACATTTTGTAAGTTTGGCCAAGTCGCAAAGTTACTATTCTCAATATGAATTAGGAAAATACTATAACAAAGATGAATAAAGACCGGGTATATACAATAGACGACAAATATTTTCGTGTTTAAAAAAAGGATTATTACCAGGAGATTTTTTGTACTTAAAAGGCATTTTAATTCACTTGTCAAATGTGAAACTGGCCCTGCTTCAAGATCTTAACCGCAACTTGGAATGGGGTAATTTGACAGCGGGTTTACATAATAGCTTTGTTTTGGTTTTGGGGCAAAGTACCTAGTGACGTAGGTGTCCTGACACAAATTTGGAACAGAGTACGGAAACAAGTCGTCAATCAGAATATGTTTATAAAATGTGAATAAATAAAATAATTAAAAAGTTTTGAAATATATAGCACCAACTGCGAGGATTTGAAATTTATTTTTGGGCCACCCTGTATTTGCACCATGGATCAATACAGTGGGGTTACCTCAAACACAAACATTATTGAAATTTTAACTACTTAGTTCTCCTGTAGAAAGATAGGTATTTTATTAATCTTTCCCCTGGAGATAGCCAACGCACACAATTTTTGAAAAAAACCCCATAATCACTTTGGCCAATTCGACCGGCCGACCTCCGTATTACCAGTAACGGCGCTCTAACCACTGAGCCACCAACAAGACTGGTTTGGTAGAAGAGCGAGATATCATCTCATAGGTGTTAAGTGCGAAGGTGTCCATACGCTTTTCCTAGCGGATGCATCATAACGGTATTATTTACTATACAATTTTATTGTTTTTGAAATTTGTTAACTACTTAGTTCTCTGGTAAGACAAGGATCGTTTTTTATTAATCCTTTCCTGGAGATGGCCGCGCACACAAGTTTTTGAAAAAAAACCCATATGCACTTGGCCGGATTCCGAACCGGCGAACCTCCGTATTATCCTAGTAAAAAAACCAAAGTTTTAAATCCGGTTTTGTCCCCCGTCACTGGGGTGGCCGGATACACCTCCACATTCAGCAATACTGCTGTGAGAGAATTTATTGGAGGCAAAAGATAATTGAACCGGATTCACTTCCTGACGGCCAATCCACAGTTTTCGGCGGTGGGGCCCCTAGCCTTTGGTCAACTAATTCCCACCATACAAGGCAGCATGTGTTGGATGGCCCGCCAAGCTCTCCAGAGCTGACGCCCTTTTAGTAGATCTTCTTTTTCATTCTACCAGGGTAACCCAGCTACCCTCTTCATCAAGACTTCCAATAAAAAATGATGGGGTGACGGGTTATCCGCCGACAACTCGGCCCTGGGAACCCGGTCGTACTGGTTCCCATGATACCAGTAGCAGGCCCTAACAAGAAACCTGACCTACCTAATTGTAAGTTAAAATCATGCATTTCCCACATATTTTTATTCTCTCCGCATTATCGTGCTAATCCCTTTAAGATGTCGAAATCAAAAATAACGAAAACATTACAGGTGTTATAGTGGAGGAGATAGAGACCCAGGTCAAACATCATCGTTACCCCTCCCTACTGTCGTAAACTTAAATTGGGGGGGGGCCCCTATTGAAAAAGTGATACCACAATTTATGAGAGTTACTACCTACCTAGCATTGATGTAGAGGGTCAATACTAACTACAAAGGCGTCAAACCCTTTTATGTAGTGGGAGGTTAAGGCCCCTATGATATTCTGCTCCTCCACTATTACGTAAAAACACACGTAACAAGTAATTATTTGTTTACACAGATTCAAAATAGCTCATTTAAGTGTTGATTGACTCTTGTACACCCATATTGACAAATCATCTTAAATTAAACTGTTGAACCAAAATTGTTTTGGCTGCGATACCACTTGAAATTGCACTTTACACTTCGAAAAATACACTTAGTTTAATAAAGATTTTCCATCTTTTTTGAAAATTGAAATTTATGTCGGAACACACTTTGGACGCCATCTTCAATTCGAAGCATAGAAAAAAATGGATAAAACATGGCAAACATATAAAGATGTTTGAGATTAGATTTCAATGGCCCTTAAAACACACACTTGTTTTTCAAATAGCAAGGAACGAGCTGTAATAAGCTCTTAGAAGTTAGATGAGTGTGGATGTAGGAGGGTTTCTTGCAGTTGCATCTTATGCAAGATTGGAAATCGAAGTGTGGACTAAATCACACTACTAAAAGGTATTAAAAGCTATGAGTGCGCACACCAGCACGCCTCAAAACCAAGTGCCTTCATGCCTAGAAAGTATTTTTTATTTCATTAATATTTCTACTTTTTATTAATATTATTTACGAAAATATGATTGTCCACATTTTCACCAAATTTGGCGCCCATTTGGGACGCCGTTTTGATCCTGAAGCACAATGGATATATAACATACTTGATGAGAGGGAGTTATAGATGGCCTTAAAATCAATTCCCGTGGCTCTTTTGCCACACATAGTATTTTGCCCAATATACCGTACGGCTTTGTCTTTTGGAGACCACTTTGGCCATCTTGTATATTACAGAGTGCCAGGATATGGTCTGTGTTATATCGCAAATGTGTTGGAGACCTCCAAAAGTCTGGTTTGGTAGAGTCCGGAGGACACAGGGCTCACGAAGATCCCAACTTGAAATGCAAGCAGACTCGTCTACAATAGGGTTTCATGGTTAATAGGTTAAGCTCACAATAAAAATGTTTGTAGATGTTCATATTTTTTTTACTGGCCCACATCCCATTTCAACACAATACTCAATAAAACGTGTGGGCGGGATAGGGGTTGTATTTGGGATTATTTATTTTTTAATAATGTCCTTTTCTAAAAACCTCGCTCAATAGGCCTAGATCGAGTTTTTACCATGTCAAAAAACTCAAAAACCGTAAAACACGTGTGATATGCGATTACAGGTCTAATTTGTCATTGCACACGTGTGTTCAGGTTAGGCCCTACATCTTGTCTCAAAAGTTGTTCAAGATACATAACACCTGGTTTACAGTGTACTAAGCAGTTTCTTAATCAGAAATGATAATTATAAGCAGCGACCCACGTAAAACAAAATTCAAAACCCAATATTATCTCTATAATCTCCAGGCGTCTGAAGTTTTAAGATTCGGTACACAAGCTAAATACAAAATGGGGTCATCAGTATGGAAATAAGAGGCCATTCGGTGTAAAAAAACTTGAAGGTTAAAATAGGAAGTGTCGCGAAAATTTGAATTTGGGTGTAAATTCTTTATGCAAACCTGTGAAAAAAGTGAATAAATAGCAGGAAAGGAGAAATAGGGGTATTGAGTAGCTGAGATTTTAGAAGGCGGTCATTTGGTAATAGCCCGGGTAATTAGTTAGGACAGAAGAACAAAAAACGGGGACAGTGGTATAAGCCATTCGCTCGTTATAAGTTTAATTATTTTTATTATTATTAAAAAAAAGTTAAAGGTTGTAAATAAATTCACAAATTAACAAGAAGAACAATTGCAATGTTGGTTTTAAGGGCATCGTAAACTCTTGTCAAGCAAATATATTTAATATCACATTTGGCTTTAAGTCCTACGATGGCGCTGGTTTCTAAAAACGACTGAAATTCAAAATTGCTACCCTCACTTCTAAATGAAAATACCACTTTTAGTAGAGTTGTAGTCATTTAGTATTTTAATCGCAATTCGATTCTTTATGGCTGACCATTCTGCAAGTAGTTAAACAATGAACTCCTTAATTAGTCACTAAGATTACGCTTATATTCTAAAAAAACCTTTCTTAGGGCTTACTTGTATTTATCGTTTGTGGCGACCATTTGAACTATTTGAGTTACTTGATCAAACAGTTTGGGATGTTTATGATAACTCACAAACGCCTACTAAGTATGCCTCCGTCAGGGGGGGGGGGCGGAATTATCAGTGAGCAGGGGTCTATAGTAGATTAAAATTGAGTGCGACCTAACAAAAACGTTTTAGGTCGGTCCATTCACCGTGAGAGGTAAAAGATTATTTAGTGACCTACAGGTATGTGTTATGGTACTCATATCAATTAGGTTACATTATTATAAAACCAGGGACGTACGCAGGATTATTTTTTTCAAAAAAACTGGGGGGGGGGGACTTTGAAAAAGTGAACTTTTTTTCAAAAAATGAACACCTTTGTTGGGAAAACAGGACCTAACCACCTAAAAATAACATTTTATCACCAAAAAGTGGACATCTGTCAATTTATTTTCTTAAATTTGGACTTTTTATAAAAAAAATCAGCAAAAGGAAAAGATGGGACGGGCCGTACGGGCCTGAATATAAACTATGTCATATAAAGAAGCGTATTTGATTCAAGGCGCTATTTCAATATTCAACCAGTGTTTCAATTGAAAAACCAATGCATGAGAATAAAACATCAGCAATTATTAATTAAACAGGGAACAACAATCAATGGAATTGATGTGGGGCGGCGTCTGCCGATTCCGTAATCAGAGTTTACACTTCCTTCATCGCACTCCGTTTGAAGCTTCCGCGGTTGGACTATTACAGATTGCTTCGACAGCAGAGGGACATAACAACGGCCCCGTAATGCAGGGTGTGGGCCACACAGAACTAGCTATGCTACGCATAATGTCTATGCTACGCATAATGACTATGCTAAGCATAATGAGCTATGCTATAGCAGCAGATAGCATAATATGCAAATGAGTTTGACGCAATCGTCCAATGGCGGTACACTGAGGTGTCACCAATTTGCTGAGTCACTGCCAGGGGCCTGATTAAACACTATTTGAACATAACAATTATCTTTGACACTGCAAAATGTTATCCCTTATCAAGTATAGGAGAATTTTTATTTTGTCATCCAACCTTTAAAGAGAATAGAGCAAAGCAAGTTACGAGTTCCTTGACATCCCGGTCAACCACGGTATTAGGCTTTTATCGTTAAAATACCATAAAACCATCACATCAATACCCTCCCCGTGGAAATATGCAAGAACTGTCACTTAATTGGAAATATAGTATAATGTTTGCCATTTTTGCTTTAATTGGTATTTTGGCCGCCATTTTGTTTTAAGTGTACATGTTGTTATAGTAGATTTCATAATTAGACTTCATTAAAAGTTTTAGGTCGGAGGCTATTTTCTGTTAAAGCTTTTTAAAAGAATATAGTTTACAACTGTTTACGTAACATCACTTGAATAATAATTTCTTGGCCATGGCACACTCGCGCGTGGCTTATTGCGTGAATTGCGTCTACGTTTAATCCAGTGGTGCGTCGTTTTGGCGGGGGAGTAGGCGTACCTAACTTGGCCAAGAAATTATTACTCCAACTACAGTGACGATATGGTAAAACAAACTACTAAAGACATTTTAGTGCTCAAAGAGCACAGACCTTAGTCGTGGAATTTTTGCGCTTTTGGTAATTTGACCTTTGACCCTTAAACCCTGGGTCACATACACCAGGGTCACTGTAGCGTTTTTATTTCATCTTGCATTAATCCCTACAAGTGGTATAGGTACTTTTTGCAATATGCCAATTTATTGATAGTGGATGTACCTGTCATTGAATTTTGACTACACACGTTTCTTCCAAAACAGATCGGTACAAATCTCGTTCGTATCACACTGCAGTGATAGTGTATATACACCTGGCACAAAAAACGTATCTCGACATGTTTTCGATCAGTTGTGTGGCCAAGGTCAGACCATTTTGAAGTTTTCGAAATAAGCATTTTATTGTCTAGGTCTGCTCTTTCATTTAACCACCTCGCTTGTAAAAAAAAAAGGTGCAAAAATACTGAGATAGAGCGTCCGAAAGCGCAAAACCCCTAACCAAATGTTGCAGTTTTGGATTTTCAATGGTCAACTGTGTGGTACAACGCAGTGTATAGGAGAGGATTTTAGGTGTAATATAAGTTTCTTTGAAGAGCCATGACCGTGTTCCATGGAACGGCCTCTACATAATCAAATTATAATTTAATTTGATCACAACACAAAATTGCATCAGAAACACTTTTGGTGTAATATACTTGTGAAAAATAGGTCCAAAATAATATATTAAAATCTACCAAAATCAACCTAGTGGGAAACAAGCATGTGAATAAGGGGGGCCACGTATGTACACGGGTAACAAATTAGAATTGTTTCAAAATTGATTTAAATGATGTACCCATTTATGGGATACTCATAAGGTTTAAAAAAGGTATAGTTTGCCCGGTCTACGCATTATAGAATGGTCCGATTTTGATCGGACTGGTTGTAAATAACTGTTAAATTTCCCCACTAGATAAGTAAATGTAAAAGATTCTTCTGTTTGAACTTTCTATATAAGATTACAGAGCTGGATAGTGACCCGCCCAGAGACCCTGTAGTCCCCAGTCACGTTTTGCGTTCCAATTACGCAACGAATATTATAACCAGGTATATTGCGGGTTCTGTGACCATTAGACGAGCAATTTCACCACCGTTTTAATAACGAACGGATATATTCTGAAAATTACCCCATTGTGACTTTGAAATGTTGACTCATAACTATTGAACGTACAAAATGCAGATAGGGCACAACTTAACCCTTTTTTAATCCTGGGAAAAAGGTAACGAACACGTTGGATACTTTTTCGACCGCGTTTTTATATTTTTCCCATGTATTAAAAAACCTACCCCCTTAAAATATATTTCCACTTCCTTTGGATTTTATGTAATTTGATATTTTTCTTTGTAAAGGTATTCTCAATACAATTCTGTGGAAATTGATTCTGTTGCAAAAATTAGTGTTTGGGTCCAAGGCAGCAGTCATTTATTTTGAACTGGCCATTAAATATATCTGCGTTGTTGTTGTTGTCCATGCATTTTCTGGGCCTCTGTTTGTTACCTTTTCTGTTCCTCAGGCCAACGATCTCCTTTTCAACAAAGCCATGCTTATGAATATTGGATTTCTTGAATCTTTTGAACTTTTCCAATTGGGACTGTTTTATTTTCCACGACGTTGATCACATCCCTCTTAGTGATTACAACTACTACGGTTGTAGTGGAATGCCAAAGCTTTTCTTCAGTGGAGCAGACAGGTGGGAGCATTGGAAGTAAGACATAACAAATAATTGTTCGTCTCGTGGTACTCCACTCTGAAAATATATGCTTAACGCCTAAAAGAGGGTAATTGTGTAATGAAGATTCTGATAAAGAACAGTTACTTCTATCGTACATGCGCTTGCATAATACGAAAGATATGTTAGTACAATATGTCATATCCACCACGTTTTCATGTTTTACTAGAGAAGTACTGTTGTGTTTAAATATTTAAATGGAAGGCATTTAAAAAAACAAGTATAAAATTTTCATACATTATGAACATTACCTTATACTTCTACTGCAAATATGCGACTGTACCCACATTTTTTTCAAGTCGTCATGCAACAATTTAATTAGATGTAAAGAGTTTTCCCCAATTAACTGAGACCTACACTTGAAAGATATCTTAAATTATGCGTTTTACCCAGTTTGTTATATTCTAGCAAGCACATGTGGTCCAGTGGATACAACGACTGACTCATGTCCCAAAGGGCGTGGGTTCGCGTCCCGCTGAGGTTAATGTGTTGTGCAATTGGGCAAGGCACTTTACCTCGCTTGCAAGCCTCTATCCACCCAGGTGCAAAATGGGAAGCTGTTAGGAATATAGTCCGTTGAGCGCCACCCAAAGGTATGCGTATGCCTTGGTCATTTTTATGGTAGCTGACATATTCTAGTGGAAGCGGAATAAATGTAAAGCACTTAAACTGTGGACATTTATTTAGAAGAAAACGATTTCGCAAAAATATCAGTTACGAATTCCATTTATTCTTCTACTATATAGTTGGCAATCCAAATAAGCCTGAGCACAATACACTGGAGTCGAGCGCTTAACTGATTGAGCTATCTTGTCCGCTTAATATCCTCTGTTCACCACCAACATGACCAACAAGACTGCAAGATCTTAGCCTCCACATTGATGATACCATTATTACACCATCTTCGTCCATCCGCAACCTTGGTGTTGTCTTTGATCCGCAACTGACAATGTCACAGACAGCATGTTACCAACTTGTGCAAGTCCATCAACTGGCCGATCCGCAATCCGCTTAGACCTGGAGACTTTTTCCAACTTAGTCCGGTCCCTGGTTCTATCACGCTTTGATTATTGCAATTTGTTATTTAATGGTATGTCTCAGTAAGACCTTGACCGCCTACTAAAATCAAAGAACAAATGTGCCCGTCTTGTTTATTTGAAGCCAAAATCCGCTCATGTCACTCCCTTGCGCAGTGATCTATACTGGCTTCGCATTACTCAATGTATTAGATTCAAGACGTTACTTTACGTGTACAAGTCACTGAACGGACTCTGTCCCCAGTACATCACCGATTGTCTTGTGGTAAAGAGGCCGCGGCTTGGCTCTGTTACCACCCGCTCATATCATGGTCTGGATCTGAGACAGGGCCTTTTCGGTGGCTGCTGCAAAATCATGGAATATGCTTCCCATTCACATTTGTAGTGCTTCCAGTGTCAGTAGCTTTAAGTCTCTTGTTAAGACCTATTTATTTCTTTGATGTTTCTGCTGTAATGCCTTTATTGCTTGCATTTGTTTGTTTTTATTTGTTTTTGCGCTTTGAATCCTTCAGCAAAGACGCATTAAAAGTGCCGGGTTACATTACATTACATACATTACATTCTCTTTCGCCTGTACGTCTCATTGCAGATTGCCTTCTGAGCACTTTTTCGGCGCTGTCACCGGCCTAGATCGTAGCCAAATGTATCAGATTAACGGCTTTCCGAATGTTTACTGGGGATGGGGAGGTGAGGATGACGAGATAGGGGCTCGGATAAAAGCAGTGGGACTAGAAATTACACAAGTCAAAGGAAAGACGGGGCACTATAATGTGATAAAGCACAATCACCAAAGTGCTCCTAAATGCAAAGAACGGTAAGAGATTTGTCAATCACATTTGTCATGAGGGTACATAGTTGATGTTGTATTGAAGAGTCAGAAACTCGCTTCGTAATAGTGGTCTTTATGCAATTTTCCGATGGGACTCTTTCGGACAATGGATTGAAACGAAGCAGTTATTTGATACAGTTCCACAGAAAATGTGCTAAACCATCTTTTGTGAAACTTATTTGAAACCTTCTAGATGGAAATTGCTGAGATTCTTTATTCTTTGTGCATTCTTTTCTTTTTTCAGTATCAATCTGCTAGACACATTTAGGCTTCGAATGAAGAACGATGTTTGAAACAGTTTGCAGTTCTAAGAAACCGGTGATAACTCCACACTCCTTTACACCAACATCTCTGGTCAATATACAAAAAATAAAGTTGATATTTGGTTTAAAAAGAGCTTATACAGTCCTTCGCAAACATAACTACACTAACAAAAAACTTTTTGGGCCTTGTCAGTTCAGTTTTATTCAGTAACATAAAACAAACCATTTTTTTTTTTAATTACCGGTAAGTCTAGTCAGGAATTTATGCAATCAACTATTTGCCGGTATTAGGACGTCACTCTTACCTACTGGGGTTTTTGAAAAGAGCCGTTCACGAAGCTTGTTCTCTGTTCACAAGGTCATTCTTCGTTGAACAGCTCTTTTCAGAGTCACCGTATTTTTTTAATAGCCAGCTGTTTTTTGACAAAAAACAGCTGACTCCCCCAAGCATGAGCACACACATCTTAGTTGCTCCTCAATAATCATCAAATTATGGTTCTAACTTCATGATAATACTACCCTGAATTATATACTGTATGTTCATCTAGTCACTCAGGAATCTGCGTGATATAATTTTGCACCCTATTTAATTTGTATATTTTTGACAAAAATTGTGGATTTGTGGAATTTTCTATTTTCTTACTCTGCATACAATAACTGTTTGCTGTTTTAAACCTAGTGTATACAGTGAGTGACCAGTGTCCTATTGCCATTATTGATTTTCATGCATCCTGTTTATTGTGAACCACTCAACAATGGAGCTTTATACCTTCTCTCTTGGATCTTTGAGAGCCTTATTCCAGACATAGACCGGAAGTTCACACTCATTCAGGCTTCAAATCCAGTGATATTTATGAGAATTCTATGTGTAAAAAACAAGGCGGTTCTCGACCACAAGTGTGTCACCCTGGTTGCACGATCACTTGCTTTATGATGAAAGTTTGGCAAATGATGATTAGAAAGAGACAAATGCCCTGGAGAACAGGTTATACAAAATTACAATTTGAAGTAAATAAGGCACAGTGTTCACATGGGGTCACATGGGGTCCACCAAGGTCACATGGGGTACTGAGGCACATGGGGTCACTAAGGTCACATGGGGCCACTAAGGTCAATGGGGTCAAACAAGGTCCATGGGGTCCACCGATGTCACATGGGGGTCACCAAGGTCACATTGGGTCACCAGGTCACATGGTGGTCATCGAGGTTCACATGGGGGTCACCGAGGTCACATGGGGGTCACCGAAGCTCAACTGGGGTCACCTCGCCGACGCACCCCACAATTCCCGACCCACTATTCCCGACGCACCCTACCCTGACGACCACCACC
The DNA here is from genome assembly GCA_023653785.1 of Ophioderma brevispina. Classification (NCBI taxonomy): domain Eukaryota; kingdom Metazoa; phylum Echinodermata; class Ophiuroidea; order Amphilepidida; family Ophiodermatidae; genus Ophioderma; species Ophioderma brevispina. The sequence goes on from JAMKCH010000759.1 coordinate 17,604, forward strand.
ACGACCACCACCAAATCCCCACCAGTATGCACACCCACCCCGACCCCTCCCGACGCACCCCACCCCCTCCTTCTCAACCCCACCTCACCACTTACACCCCATCCTGGGCCCCCTCCCCAACACCACCCTTCCCCCTCCATATGATTCACACACTATGTATGGTATAATTAGTTTTTTCTGTAGCAAGGAATTTGGCCCATCCATGTACCACTTTAGCGATAGCATTAATGCATATTGTAATGAGCTCATTTGCATACCTATGCCGCCTACCAGGACACTTTCAAATGGCAAAAGAAGATGCACCCATAATAGTTGTCGTGCAGTGAAGGAATTTTGCATATCTGATATACCGTTTCAACAATAAGCGATTACGCTGATGTTTTTGCATATCAATTAGCTCATTTGCATATGTAAGGTCGCCCGAATATGGCCAACATCTAATCAAGTTGAGAACCTTTAACGCCGCTTCCTTCCACCATTTACATCATTATACGCCTTACGGAACCAGATAACTGCACAAAGCCATGCGGGGAAGGGTTGTCAATTTTGACCGGCCCAAAAAAGGTCTAATTAATATTCATGCATCTGCCAATATGCAGCAAAAGCTACACATACTATTTTGGCATCTCACTTTATCGCCCTACCAAGTGTGAAGTAAACCTGGATTAGCGTTTAGCCAGCATAGCATTTCAAAAAAGGTTACCGAAATTTCTGAAAAATCTGCAAATTAGTTAATCCAATTCATGAATATCAAATAATGCAGCCAAAAGCTCCACATAATATTGGTGGCACCTCACTCTATCATCCTTCAAGTTTGAAGTAAAGCGGGGATAGCGTTAAGCCTGCAGAGCATTTTTAAAAAGATTACCCGATGTCATACGGACGGGACCACGGACCGACACACTACTCCCACACGGAATCTGGACTAGTATGTGCCTCCATAACATTCGTCAGGCGAAACAAAAACTGCCAAAGCAAAATTCTACTACAGTATCTGTCAACCCTGAATGTGTTTGATTAACTCTCACTTTTGAACTGACAGCCTGTATGGGAACCCTGAAGCTTTAAAGAGTTCCCAAAAGGGGCATTTAGATACAGAACATTGTTTACCGCCATGCTGATGGGTTACTTGAGAGCCTAACCATAACCTGCTATGTGAACACATGCCCATCCCCATCCAAGGAAAAACCCACGACTCTGGCACTGCACCCATACTCAAAGCATTGGTGATAAACTTCAGTCAATCAACCACGCACAGAACAGCCCCAGGGGCTCTCAACTTGTCCTCATCTTTTGATGATTCACAGCCACTAGTTTCGCACATCTTCCACCAAGGACTTCTGACAAATTACTCGTCTTTCCAGTGATTCCAGAGTTACCTGTGCTACCAGACCTACCCATAAGCTATCAGCATGCTTCCACACAAACTGATATACCCAGTGAAACCTCATCATCATACAGACAGATATAGCTGTAGCATCATCAACCCCATCTCTGACGTTGTCCCACAGAAAACAGAATTGACACATCCTCAGCAGCTTATTTTTTTCCCCTTCCCCTGACAGCCATATTGCTTCAGCCCATATCTTCGCCAACACCAAATACATCTGAACCTGTCATTGATGTTTGCACACAATTCCACTAGGAATTCCTACAGTATTCTCGAGGTTGAGGAAACTTGCACTGAGGATGAACCATCCCGGTTTAGGAACCACCCGTACCCCTCCCATGGAAAACTAGCGCTGTGAAAGCAGATAAGACTTTACCTGCCCCCAAGGAATCCCAATCCACACTCAAGCCAATCAACCAGTGTACCAAGCTTGAACCACACACCTATCCAGAGACGGGGTAAGCCTGCAACTCAAATTTTAAGAAAACTGTGTTTATCATGGGACCTATAACAAATACATTGATTGGACATAAGATAAAAATTGCTACCACCGACCCGAGTTGTGAATCGCTCCATCCCTGCACAAACTAAATTCTTTACAACATCATTAGCCATATTTAAAAGCGCGACAACTTCGTAATATATTAACCTTGGTTGGTTCACCTGTATAGCGCTATACCAAGCACAGAAAGCTTGCACCTGAGTCAAATTATTCCAATTACATTTCATTCCCATTTTGTTGGCTCATACTAATTTCATAGACACTTAGTACAATTGTGTTGCAATAGATCAAAGTCCATATTAGCGAAATGTCAGTGGTTTAGTTCTTGACATCGTCTTAATGCTACTGACATTGCTGATATGCACAAAGCAAAACCACACTATTCTTCTTCAAAACATGTTTCCATCCATTACAATCATTCCATTAAACCGTTTTGCTAGTTTCGATCGTTCGTGTTTTACATTCAATTCACATGGGACTATATCGCACCTCTTGTCAACGGGCGCATCGGTTTCCCCTGATTGTACTTGCACGAACCCGTGCAGTAATTGTTTTGAATAGATCACACTACATGCATTATGCATGGTGCAGGGTGGGTGGTGACGTCGTAATTAGCACGACATACCCTCGTTTTGTTGGGGGTTTGGAGGATTCTTTTGCGTGTGTATGACAATGGAGTAGCGGTCCACGGTGGCAAACCTAGACTCCTTTATAAATAGTGTTGAGTGTCCGGTAAAAGCGTGTTCGGGCCCTGGCAGTCCGAGTCGCTAGGTAAGCTCGAATAAGGGTCCATTCGCCCGATTCTGTTTTTTTCATGATCCCGTTCATTGCGAGAGATTAGTCCAATCTGTTACATGGCCGAACAACTTTACGATCGAGACTCAAACATGGTAATTGAAGTAATTTATAAGTAATTATTAGGTTTGTGTGAATATTTAATTTGATTGTGAATGATCACTACAACACCTCATCCGTATTTTCCAGAATAATGACATCCGATATTTTATTTCTTCAACTCACAATGACATAATTAAAATGTACCCTTTTAAAGGAATTCAGAAATTCCCCCCTTTCCATCTACCCCCTGTTTGTTTTACTTAAAGACCACTATCAGTGGCTTTGCTTAAATCACTAATCGAAAAAAATCATCACAAAATCAATGTTTGCATTTATGTAACAAGTACAGGTATCCTAACATACCCTGCAGCAATGAAAGGCCAGAAGCAACCTATAAGGACAGGATTCGGAGATTTTAGTCATTATTGTCCGAACTTACACTAACTACACACACGTAATTGAATGGAGATCGTATCTTGGAACACCTGCCGTTTCCCTTCTTCCTTTCCTGTCAATTCTACAGCTGGAAAAAGGTAACTTATGCGAATTCTACGACGTATCCTTCACTGTTTGAAGCTATTCCTGCAATAAAATATTTTTTTTCAAATCCCTGATATGTCTTTAAACATGTGAATTATTTTGGCAACTTGTATGTTTACAGCAAACTGCAAGCTTTCTGTTGGCGCTACCTTCATTAGGGTAAATACATACATTCACATCCAAATTGGTTTACCAAAACTCTATAAAACATTCAAAAATTTTCGCTACACTACGTCTCTTCATATCATTTGCACAGTGTGCAAATCAGAGTGGTTCAATATCACTCGCCTGCGGTCAGTGCACCAATCGCGCGTGTTTTGAAACAGGTGAGGTCTTGGCATGCTTGATGTAGACTTTATTCACCTGTCCTGCTTTGGTGTTAGTCATAGAAACCAGTACACAAACACAAGCCTAGTTAATTACAATGCGATTTTAAGTTTCACGAGACTAGTTGCTACCCCCATCCTTTTTTTAACTAAACATATCATCAAAATTAATGAATTGTTTTGGAAATGCAGGATGTTGCTTATTTATGTGCCGGTCCATAGTAATATATAATGCATTGTGTAAGCAAAAGGTTTGGCAGAGTTAAAATTATAACCAATTTAAAAGGTAATATACAACGTGTATTACAAACTATTCTGAAATTTGCCATTGTAGGCCTGTAAAGTTAACAACAAAATAATCTAACATGTAATTAAAAGTTAATAACCTGACATGAATTTGTGGGTTTAAGAAGGAACTAGTTGTTGTTAAATTTTGATTTTTAAACTGTTTGTTCAAAATGTATGAATATTCAAAATACTGTTATTCCCTTGGTAGAACCAGTGACCAGTCATGCATAATTTGCAAACACAAGAGAACCGATTTCTGCATAGCTAAGGAACTGACTGCTGGCAGTAATCTAGACTTATGGACATGGACCAAACTTTCCTCAGTCATTATTCAAGGGGAGAAGTGAGTATTAACAGAGAAGATGAGACAGAGAGAGGGTGGTTCGACTGCTACTTCGAAAGATTAACTGTTCAACCGCCTATTCGTGTCAATCGGCTTAAATCCACTCGATTGGACAAAACACAACTTTGCACTAGGTGTGGAGACATTATATACACCTGTCATTACATCCCAGAAATATTCCAATTACCCCCAGTTGTTCATAGTATTTGCACAGGGTCTATACACCAAGAGGTTTCTTACCGTGGTGGAGTCAAAAAACCCTACATTCAGAATAAAAAATATTAAAATAGTTTAAGATTGTTTTGCTCAAATGTTTGCTATGGCTATAAAGAAGGGGTAAACGGGCTTTCAGAAAACGTTTATTTGGTGTCATTTGGAACTTTGCAGGAAGAAGTTACGCCTATTTTACCGAGAGACTAAAATATCCTTGGTTTGGCCGATTTTGAGCCAAACAAAGATGCATCGCTTACAATAGAGTAACATGGTCTTCAGGCAGTGAATTTGAGTACAAACATATAACCACAGACCAAATTAATGTTAAACAATAGAAGGTGGGAGAGTAATTGAAGGATTATAAAAAATAATATCCCAGAGATTACAAAAGAAAATGCTAAGTAACAAAATGTTCAATTTCCCTTCCCAATAAGAAATTCACGATTAGCAGTGTATACCACAGTTTACTTGGGTTCTCAAGATTTCACAATGGTTTTAACCTACAAACGAAACTTGGGAGCAAAAGTGAAACCATAGAAAGTTTGTATTCCGCTTGAAAAAAAGCAGTTCGATATTGAATTTAAGTTTGAATTCCGATTTATCTACAGAAACTTCAGCTTTAGTCTTTTGGCAATTTATGGACCTGAGTCTACTGTATTTGGTGCAAAATAATACCTTAGAGATGTTAAAACAAAAATCTCTGAGCAGATTCATAGCCATGAACTGAGACATTGATATGGGGTGATATTCAATAACTGACTCTTTATGATTGAACAATGGGAATTTAACTTTTTGAAGATATTTTACTTATAATTATGTTACACAATAGACCACTTTTTCTATTTCAACTGATATGGCTTTTTGTCGATAAGAAATCGATAACCAATCATCTGAAATTGCATGTGGTTTGTCTTTGCTATATGTGTTTTGTATACGTCGGTGTCAGTCTCTCCGCATGTATGGCTAAAATAAAATCGCCAAACTGATTTATAGGTCTCTTCTTCTCCTCAATGTCCAGAGGTTCTGAACACAAAGTCCGAAAGACACCAAATAAAAAAAAATCTATCTGATATCCTTTTAATGTCTTTAACCTACAAAACAAACATGAAGCAAAAATAAGTTTAACTTTGAAAGAAAAAATATTTCCTGAATGTAGGGTTTTTTATTGACTCACACTGTTTAATAGATAGAGAGGAAAACCGTTACGTAATCTTTAGAAAAACACCGTCTCGCATGTTTTGCCCCGACCACAAAGAAAACATAGAGTAACCAACATAGAAAGCAATGGCTGCCTCCCCTCCCGCTTCTTCCACTTCCTGTGGGTGCCGCTTTGCATATCAACTAATCGGTAGTGATACAAATTAATGTATGTGTTAGAGGTGGCCAGAGGTGTAATAATAGTGGTACCTATATCATTGTGCTCAGAATACTCTTTTTTCCTCTCATAATGCAATGCGCGCTTAGGGGAAAAGATGTATTCATTGAGGCGGTTTAGTTAAATCAAGACGACTGATGTGTCATTTTTCATTCGTTGTGTGGCCATGGTAGGGCCAAAATTTAACCACCCAATAGCACCCCAACATCCCAACAACTGATATTTTCGGCAGATTGTTTTTTTGTATCGAATTGGACATTATGTGCTGTATACAAGCACCCCAAACTAATAATTATTCCGTGCAATACTCAAAATGTCAGCGCCAGCACGGAACGACTGGTTTTGAATGGGTTTCACCCCCTTGGTCTATAACACTATGGTTTGTACCATACAGCGAAACGTCCTCGCCTGCATCAGTTATAAACCACTTTGACCCCAAATTTCAAAGTTATTTTTCTTGGCACGTTTGAACACTTTTCTGACACCAAAAATTCATTCATCATTCATCATATCAATGTTTCTCAGGAAATAACCGGATATTTAATTAGGCTAAAATAATAACATCTTTTATTGACCCCCCAAACCTTGAATCAATTTTAGCTTAAATACCGAAAAAGGGTCGATTTTGCTGTTTCTTTCGTTAAAAAAAGCACTGATTTTCTTCCTCAATTATATCGCCAAACGATTAAAATAAATAAAATCAGTCAGACACACGCGGATTTCATTGCCAGCAGAGATCTTTTAGCTGGAAATTATAAGCTATTTTAGTGGGAGCGTGTCAATTACTTCCAGTTGTGAAACCTTCCCCGAACGGCCAAGCTTGAGGCGGTTTAACACTTACTTCAAAGGTCCAAGCGAGCGGCCCTTGAAGTTATCCAAACAATGAGCTGATGAATGAAAGTAATTCATCCTGGGTATCGATTTCAGAATTGAGCCATCTCCTTCTTTCGCATCTTCTCTGGTATTAAAGTTTAACGACAACTCAACACATTGTGTTATATCGTTCATTATACGTTTACAACATCAAACCTTATAAACATACACCACAATAATTCAAGACACGACATTTTTTTTAAAACGTTCAAAATATCTAAACAAATCAGCCTCCTTCAGGAAATTTATCACCTGAAGAGGCCTAATATCTTAATAGTTTTCAAAATCTGGGACACTATAATACTTATTCTGCCACAATACGCGCATAATCAACCCACTCAATAATACATGTTTTCACAGAAGTCACAATCACATAGGAATCAAAAAACCACGGGCCTGGCTCACCCCTCTAAGTAAACGACTATGGTTCATATAAGTATGACCAATTTTTGCAATCGCGCTAATACAATCTCGTCCTTTCGTCCCAATCAACTGAACTACCAACAGCTTCCAACAGTTGGTTGAAAGGCATCATTTTAATATTAGGAAATGAATCCCACACATTTTGCCACCTCTTTCTGATATAGCTATAAACTGAAGCCTTAAAATCTGTAAAAGGGATCTCAGTGCTTGGTTTATTCTATAAGGCTTCTTTTTCTTTCGCCAATACATCACTTTTTCCATTGCCTTGAACCAATGTGACTCAAAAAGGAATCCAGCTCAAAACCAAAAACAACGGATTTAATTCAATGATACAAATTGGAAGAATACTTCCAACACAGCTCAGCAAATAGGGATGACGACTTCTCTGTCTTTCAAAGCCATAAGACTAGATAGTGAAACAGTTAAGTATAATGAAATGACTCTCCTCCATTGGAACTTTTCATTCAGCTAATTCTAAGGCCACCTTAAGTGCCTTCAATTCAGCAATGAAAATAGAAGCATTTACATGTAACCTATCTGACGTTGATCACGGCCGACTTAAAACAGCTGCGAGCCTTTCAAAACCTAGACCCATCTGTATAAATAGCTCGATGTTGATGATCATTAATCCATGTCTAAGAGATCATCAATTTAGGCTTGAAAACAAGATCATCAGTTAGAAAACCTTCTTATATTGACATAAAGTTTCAACATTTGGTCCAAGGAGGACTAATAGGAAATCAAATGAAGCACTGTTATCACCATTTTGGACACACCAGTGAAAAACCTCTCTTTTAAATCCTTAATTCCAAAAGATGGAATAGCATTTAAGGTTTACCTAGTATAGAAGTACGTAAATTTAGGCAAAAAAGGTGCTCTCTCATGGTTTGGGATATCAGCATTATTTTATATTGAGAGCTAATTTTTTTCCCATCTAGAGTATGGAGTCATTGCTTCGTCGACATAGAAGCTTTGCATAGGAGAGGCAACGAAAAGCCCCCAAGCATAGTCGAAGACCTGATTCTGAATAGGTTTTTCAAGCTTTTTTTCAATAGGACTTACTAGCAGAACTAATAAACAATTGCACCATAATCCAATTTTGATCTCACACGTGATCTATAAAGGCAAGCAAAACGAAGCGATCTCAACCCAGTCCATCTTTGAACTTTTAAAAGATTCAGAGCTTTTTGACCTCCTCTTCCCAAGTAGTCAAAAATAGTGATTTTGAAGTTCAATTTACTGTCAAATATTAAGCCTAGAATTATTCTCTCTGAAACAACAGGAATAGGAGAACCATCAAATTTAGTTCTGGGTCAAGGTGAAGACGTATTTTGTTTGTCAAACATGCATACAAACCTTTTAAGTTTTAGACAATGGAAACTAAAACCATTTTTCATCTGCCCACTGTTAATCTTATTCAACATTTTTTACATTTGTCTTTCCTATAGAAGCCATATTTGATGAAGAATACGGAACAGAGAAATCAACTACAAACAATGACCTCTCCATTCCTAGCATTGACCACTTGGCAATACTATTAATTTTCAAAAGAAATAGAGTAACAGAGAAAATATGCCCTACTACCCTGGGGAACCCCATCTCTAATTAATTTCTGATAAGACTGTTCCCAAACGAACCCTACAAACACGATCTGTCAAAAAATCTTAAGAAACAAGGCAATTTTACCTCTTAGTCCTAAATTATATGCAAATCCTTCAAAAATACCATATTTCCAAGTGGTATCATAGGCCTTCTCTATATACAAGAATACCCGACACAACATGATGTTCCTCTAACAAAACATCACAATAAAAGAGTTCCAGACGACAAGTTGTCAATAGTACGGGTGGACAGCCCTTGCCGGAAACTACTTTGACACTTAGATATTAGTCCATTACTTTCCAATAACCAAACAGACTAGCATTAATCACCTTTCCATGGTCTTAACACAACAGCTGGTAAGAGAGATTGGACATAATTTTGTTTGGCCTTGTCGCATCTTTCCCTGGCTTCGGAACAGGAATAATTGTAGCTTCATATCATGCCATACATTTGGGAACATCCCAGACTCCCATCTATTATTGAAAATATCAAGCAATACAAGAAAGGATTCTTGTGGAAGATGCTTAAGAAATTGATAATGGATTTCATCTGGTCCAGTAGCAGTGTCATGAAGAGGAGAAAAGCATCATGTATAATAATCCACTGTGGAACCAATAACATTTCAACATCATACACTCATGAGTGTATTGAAAAGTTTGAAAAACTTGTGACCACTATTTTGAACTTACATTTACACAGTGCATAGATATATACACAGTGGTATGGGCAAAAGCGGGGCCGGGGGCCATGGTATAGTCTGTTCGACCATTCGGGGGAGAACGCTCGCATTCGTGGGAGAATGTTCACATTCGTGGGAGAATGCTCAGTCGGGGGAGACTTGAACTGGAAGGTAAAAAAAAAAGGAAAGAAAAATGAACAACAAGAGAAATAACATAAAAACCTTGAAAATTTGGCCGATATTTGGATGTGCTGTACATTTTGAGTTTGATATAGGCCTACTGTTGTGCGCCAGGGTCCTTTTGTTTTTTTGTTTTGTTTTGCTTTTTTTGGAAAGAATTTAGTATTCTGCCACAGGCTACGAATTCGGTAACGTTAACGGAATAAACCGCATGTTAAAGGTGCCGAATTTTAAGTGGTGGCAGAATACTAAATTCAAGCCCTTTTTTTTGCTCTTCAGTTTTTCGACAAGCTATTTTTGAAGGGGTCAACCTTTTGCCAAAAATTATGTAAAAACAATAAACAGACTAAAAAAACGGGAAAAATGCCAGTCGGGGAAAACTGCATTTATGGCCCCCCTACTGTATATACAGGTGGATTGCACATGCATAATATACTCAGCTAAGGTATGGCATACAAATCTGGGCAAGTTCAGAATAAATTGGGTATGATATTTTGGATCACAAAATGCCACTTTAAGCATTAGTAATTGATCATGTATGCTAGTTTGTGATGTTTCGGCGTTTCAGTGGTCTGGTGTACGATGCGAAAGCCTATTTTCGATGAATTCTTTAATGGGAGATTAGTTAATTGACACCTATTGCAGTACAATTTGCTACTTGCACGCTTCCGCCATAAGCGGGGAGAGCCTCGAATTAGCAGTAGTAGGGTGGGCAATTTAAAAAAAAAAAAAAAAAAAATCAAGCCCTTTTTTTTGCTCTTCAGTTTTTCGACAAGCTATTTTTGAAGGGGTCAACCTTTTGCCAAAAATTATGTAAAAACAATAAACAGACTAAAAAAACGGGGAAAATGCCAGTCGGGGAAAACTGCATTTATGGCCCCCCTACTGTATATACAGGTGGATTGCACATGCATAATATACTCAGCTAAGGTATGGCATACAAATCTGGGCAAGTTCAGAATAAATTGGGTATGATATTTTGGATCACAAAATGGATCATGTATGCTAGTTTGTGCTGTTTCGGTGTTTCAGTGGTCTGGTGTACGATGCGAAAGCCTATTTTTGATGAATTCTTTAATGGGAGATTAGTTAATTGACACCTATTGCAGTACAATTTGCTACTTGCACGCTTCCGCCATAAGCGGGGAGAGCCTCGAATTAGCAGTAGTAGGGTGGGCAATTTCATAACAGGTCTTCTATAAGTATCCTTGAATAGTCCTAAATGCTATTATTGATTTCCCGTTCCTGTTGTGATCGCTATTCAACTCAATTTAATGAAAGACCGTTCATCCATTTACTGCCTTTCAAAGTGAAATTGGCGGGTGTTTCAAACTGTGAAAGTGTGAGGCATGGGCATGACCTGAGCTTCTTAAAAAGAGTTAAGATAAACACTAAGATTTGACGCTCACGTACAGAATATTGCAACCTCTATATAAACACATCAAAAGTAAGTTCCCCCAAAAAGAACCTACTATAATTTCCTGGATATCCGTTTTTTAAAGATGGAACATAGTAATGGTAATAGCTATGGCTGTTAGGAAGCGGTGTTGTGAAAATGAGAGGAATCCCTTACTTCACGGCTGAATGAGCACAAATTAAAGAAAATTGCAAAAACGTCAGTCACGATGACGGGCGTGCCAGCTTCCAACGGGGCAATTGCAATTGCCCTATCCTGGGCAGATAACCTGGGCATGATTAATTATTGCAATCCCAGTTTGGACTTAAATTTACCATCTTTATACTGTATGCTTTATGGTTGGTGTATTGCAAGTGAGTGCTGTTGTCGGGAAATTTATTGGTTGTATAGGCCTACATTTTTTATGCCAGGTCCTTTTGCATTGACATGTGTTTCACCATTCATAATCTTAAGAAAAGTGACATGCATGGTGCAACCTTGCAACCTTAATCCGCATTCCATTACATGTTGTAACACAGTGAAATATGGACGTGACACCACTCTTTGCAATTTCTAAAAAGGCCTCATTTTGTGTTTAATATTTGCTCATTCAGCCGTGAAGGGATTCTTCTCATTTTCACAACATCCTTCCAAACAACCATAGCTATAACCTTTACTAGGTTTCATCTTTAAAAAACGGATATCCTGGAAATTATAGTAGGTTCTTTTTGGGGGAACTTACTTTTGATGTTGTGTTTACTTGCCAGTTTGAGGCTCTTCTCCGTCAGTTCGAGGCTCTCCCTGCAAAATCAATGACCGTGCAAGTACCGAATGCTAGGGGCGTCTATTCATCCATGAAGTATTCCCCCCACCCTACCATGGTTTATTGAAATCAATCCACAAATCCTTTTCCCCAAAGACCATTTAACCCATCAAATGATTACCCCATGTTACAGTTCCCAAAAGCACAACATCCCTTCCCCATCCCTTTGGAACATAGGGAAACATCCTGTGGTGGGCTGTGTAATAACAAAAAATACAACCAACCAAGATTCTTCCCAAAGAGGTAAAGTATTCCCCCGCTTGGGAAGAATAGTGGAGGAAAAGACACCCCTTGTAGGCCTAATGTCAATCCTTTCGCTGGTTTCATGTTGAAAAACGTGTCAGTTTATTAATATCTACATAATCGTAAGTTAACAATCTTCAGACCTAATAGTGCATGTTAGAAATCAACTGGATCACACTTTCTTGAGCTTCAGCAACTGATCATGTATCAGTCACATTGCCCTCCGATTAAGTAAACGATGCCTGAGCGATGTGTTTTTGGCTAAAAATCCACGGGGCATGCACATCGGGCAGCAAATAAGAAAAAAATCAAAAATCAATTTTATCGTTTCAAAATGGCGGTCCAAAAACATTTTACCTACCTTGTTTCGAAAAAAAAATCACGCCAAAAATTGAAAAACAACTTTCCCGAAGTGTTTTTTTTTATAAAATTTGTCTCAAAGTAGAAGACCTTAAGTATATTTACATTGCTGAAATACAAATTACAAAAAGTTATTCCCTTAAAATTTAAGGGGCATAACAGTTTTTAAACAGCGCCATCAAAATGCTATTTTTTGCTAATTATTATAACAACGGCATGGCCGATTTGAATATTTTTCCACCAAAATATGTGCAAATGACATTAAGACAATTACATTACATTTTGGGCAAAACAAAATCATTGGTCCAAGTGGACCCCCCCCCCCACTTATCCACTTAAGTGTTAAGTTGAATATGTTAAATTTCGAGGCTCCTAACATGTGAAACCATACTGTATATGGTTCCATGCCAGTGTATTTCTCAATTGTGTCAGTGACATATCATTAGATTAGAGCATCAAAGTAACATTGCATGTCATTTTGATGGACAGATTTCAAGAATATAATTGACCGTTTGGATGTGAAAAATTGTCAGTTTCTTTTTGAGCCCAATTTATTAGGGGTGTATGCTGGGCTTTTCACATGGATGGGGATACAGTGACGTCAACGACTAGGAGTTGAGTGTCACGATGGGTGTGTGCAGCTGGGTGTGTGGGTGTTTGCGTGCCAGTCCATACACAGAGTTTACAGAGGGATGGTGTGGTTTTATGGGTATTGGCAGTGGGGGCGGGGACCCGAACAGTCGATTAAGCAAATAGAATGTTGAGCTGAACATTGTCTCTGCAGTATGGCTAACCATGGTTCATAGCATGCACCAAAAGAGGACTACAATACTAACGTGCAGCTAAGTCTACTGTTCTAGTTCTTCGGTTATAAGTAACCACACATGTTATCATCAGTAGATGGCAACACCCTGCATATACACATACGTATACATGTTTTAACTGTAAATATGAAACACCCCATAGATCTTACACACATATCTTCAGTAGTTTATAGTATAGGTAACAATTAATACATTTCTGCGCAGGCCTTTTATCTTCAGGACTGAGCTAGCAACACATGGTCTTTTCTTAGGTTCGTGCAAACAACCAGTGCTCAGAACGACTACCCTCAGTTGAGACAAGCATAATTGTATTTTCTAATTATAGTAATTAGCAATCCACGGTGATAGTAGATCTCCACACTAGCGGGGGGGGGGGGGGGGGGGGGAGTGAGGTGAAGTGGATTGGGGGGTTTAGGGGGTGGGTGTGCATGTGGTGTACTCTGGCATTAAAATGGGGACTATTGACTTGATCGGATGCTAAGAAATATAAGATCCAAACATAAAGATCTGGTAATTTTAAACTGAAAATGTTGATTATTATACCTGAAATTTTATTAGTACTTCAATAAAAAGACAATACATGTATGTTGAATTGAAATCCCACATAAGCAGGTTTAATTCAAGTTTCAAAGCAAATAATTTATTCAGTTAAGAGATATGGACGAATGCAATAACACATCATTGGTACAAAAATAGTATATGTGTGTGACGATCAAGCTGACCAAATGGCCACACAAGTATGAACATACCAATTCATGCCATGGTCTACATAGCAACTCAGTAACACGGTAGTTGACCGGGTAATAATGGCAATTTATTTTGTAGATATACTTGAATCTCCTTGGTTAACAGGCCAATTAATATATTCCGTATTTTCGTGTGGGAAATTGCTATCAACGTGAAATATCACGTATTACATGTAGTGATGACTACACCAAATATTAGACCTCCTACTTTACATACATTAAAATAATGTGCATAATGATCTTGTGCATCTGTGGAAGAGACTGCTCTGCCACCCTCCTCTGAGAAGCAAAATCCAATATGGCCCTTTTTGCAACACACTGCTGTCATGGCTGTGTGTGATTGTGCAATGCAAAATACATTGTATCATGTTGTATAGAGTAATTTATTCCTATGTTTCTCATGTATAAATAAATGAAAATGGTGGCTACTGCCAGGAAGTCTTTCAAAGAGGCGAGTTAAACGTTTCCTCAGTCTACAGTGCAGTGGGCAGGCATACTCTGCAGAATTCAACTACTGTGCAGTGCTTCTGACATAACAGCTTGGTCTAGGACTGCCTTGTTCAGTTGTTGGGCATTGGGAAAGATGGTCTACAATGACTTAGTTAATGTTGTTGTTGATTTGTACGCCTCCATAGATACTAGAGATAGGCCTAGACTAGGCCAGAAGCCTGTGGTCTAGGCCTGTTTTAATTTAGTTGGAAAGCCAAAAATTACTGCTTGACATGATCTAACTCTGGCTGTGCTATTTTAGATTTGATCTACTTTAGGCTTACCTCTTCAAAATTCATGTTTACTAAATGACAAATTTGTTATCCCCTGTTTGTTCTACGCAATACGGAAAATACGTATGGTTGGGTGCCGTATCACATTCGGCCTACGGCCTCATGTGATACGCACCCCACCATAGGTATTTTTCTGTAATTGTGTGGAACAAACATGGGGGGGCAGGGGATAACTACTAGTATTGGTATAAAGTTGTTAAGGGGGGGGGGGACTTTAAAAATGTTTTCTTATTTTAAAAATTGTTCTAATCCATAAATGGAGATAATTGCACATGGCTATGGGTGTAGAACTGTAATCTACAAATGCTTTTTATTCGATCGCAAGCGGACATTCGGTTCCCGAGATTTGCTGATCAAAGTCAAGTATTGTACGCGAAATTTGCCAAAAATGCATCATCTCCTATATTTTAATCCTGTGAAAATTTCAAGGGTTTTTGAAGATATTTTAGATATTAAACTTTATGAACTATTCACTTCATTTTTGGGCTAAGTGAAGTAATATAAATAATTATATTATCCTTTCATAATTTAAAGTTATTAAATGTCACTGGTAAAGTGATTTTTATGTATTTTATTGTTTTCTCACCCTGCGCTTTTGAACATTATTTTAAAAATTAATTACAGGACAATTGATGCACCCTATTTCGATGATTCTTTCATTAATAATTATGATCATTCAGTATAAAATGAAATTTAAAAAAATAATGCCATATTTCACCTCAAAAGTCCCGCCATTGTTGTCTAAATGTTTCGATGCCTATAACTCGTTTCTTTAAAATACGCAAACAATCCAAACAGAACCGCACGTACTAGAAAACGCTACATGCTAGGACATATTTTGGCACACAGTTAAGCACATATAGGCGAGGGAAAAAAGGGCCGATTTTTCAAAATTTTGTTCCAAATTCAATTACGCCATGAAATTTGCGATTGGTCGATTGCCGGTTGCCATGGCAGCGGTATTAAAAATACCGGCTTCATGGTTCACTCCGTATTTTACACCGTCCTGCATTGTCCAACCAGTCTTCGTCGCCCCAGTAGCATGTTTAGTTATTTATTACTTCGTTCTAGTGTTTAGCCATTCAGAGTCCTTACGGGGGGTTAACATGGCAACCAGAGCAAAAATTTTCATGGATTTTTAAACTTTGGGACATGGGCTACAATATGAATATTAACATGTTATAACCACTATTTAGGAAAATTAAGAAAATCATTTCAAGGTTCACTGCTTCAGACCCCATACCCCCCCCTTAACATTTCATTGGAAATAATACTTTTAAAATCGGGCCTATAGCGGACATGTATAAACAAAGGCTTATCATTACCATTGTAATTTTTCATTGGAAAAGGGGGACTTTTTTAAACCTGTGACATAAGATTTCCTATGGGATCACTATTGTACCGAAAAAAGGAAGTAAAACCTAAAATAAGAAGTCTACTCTGAACTTTAAGCACAGAAAACCGGAGGCATTCTGAAGAAGTGTTCACTTCAAAGATGCAAGTGGGATGCACGTCTGTTCCATTGTTTATGTACGTGTTAAATATCTGGTTAGTTGCATGAAAGTACAGCAATTGGGAAATATCGGTACTACGGGTAACAGAAAGTCAGGTATTTTTGTACGGGATATCCCTGTTTGTGTAGAGAAGTATATACTGCAAACGGGCATTGGTAGTAGGTGCGAGGTATGGGTTTTACGTGTTATCGAGTTCCGCCTGTGCCAGTCTGGCACACGTGCCCTTATTACGGCAGGCATCATCGGATGACAAGTCAGATGGCATCTCAGGTGTGCGCCAACTAACTGGACAGGTCTCACTCAGGCAAAGATAAAACATCATCGAACACCTCACACCAAGTCACTGCGAAGCTCCTCCAAGAGCACCACGCTACTGACAGTTTCCATTCTGAACTATGGCGCTACGACCCTAACTGCACACACTGAGAGCGCTACCATTGGGATTGCCACCTTTGTTAATAACTCAGCTCAATTGAAACAAATATCGGGGATTTTTTATTTTTTTTCCCCCACCGGCCTTCAACAGACTCGCTACTAACTTATGGTGCACCTTGCATTTACCACTGGCAACTTAACCAAAAGTTCCCCCCCACCCATAGCATTACCTTACCTGAGGCGGTTCACAGGAAACCAACCCGGTCTGTGGAGCTCCCCTACCTAGCCGAATTGACTGGGCCTCAAAATCCGGTGTACAACTTTTGCACGACCCCAAGCATCCAGGCACTTTGCAACTCTTGAAGTTGGAATATGTCTACAGAACCTGATCTTGCTTTTGCAACATGGACCCATCTCCATTCACCGCACTGTTCTCGACGCTTTCCGAAGTCCCATACGACCATCACTTCGATCGCTCAGAGAGCCTTGCTAAGCCCGTACCACCAAATCCAGTGAAAAGGGGGGTGGAACTTCCGCAGGCAGACTGGACCAGTCAAGAACCTGGTGGATTCATAAGTGCCCAATCCTCCCGACACCACCTCCTTCAACCCGGACAATTCTTACACAGCAACTGTGTCAACTTTTATTAAATATAGCAAATGCAGAGCACCCACGTGGCTGGCGTCGCAGTTATATCCCATTCTGTGATGAGAATTTGATCCTCTTTACAAGATTTCCTGAAATCTGTGAACCCGTGGAAGAAGCTTCAGCCAAGGCTTCAGATCTGACAAACGTTTGGCAGGAAAACGCGTGAGCACCGGGAGGAGACGGTCCAAGGAACTCGACCTCACCCCTCCAGCAGGAAGGCCTGTAAGACTATAAACCGCATCACCGGCATAATTTCCAAACCATCGAATGTCCAGTGACTGCCATGCCAACTCAATTGCTGATCAACTCCCGCACATGGTCATTTCAAGCACACTATCATCGAACTCTCCCAACCAAACAAGCCTGTCTACAACCCTAAGAACTACCCGCCCAATATACTACTGTGTGTCTCCTTCGAACTCCTTGAGAGGATGATCCTGGCCCGGCTGAGCCTGTCGTCGAACCCATCTGCCTGACTACAGCAGGATTTCACGTGGCCGGAGCACTGTCCACCATATTGTAAAACTCACAAGATATGAACGCTTTGAAAAGAACCGTAAGGCAGGCATCATCTGGTGGACCTTACTGCAGCATACTACACCGTATGGCACCAGGGCCCCACTCAAGCTTCTCAGACCATCCGGAGAGTCACTCTTGTTACAATTCATATTACATGCTTTGCCAAATCGTAGCTTTATGTCTCAAGACCAGTGATGGCAGAGGAGTCGTCTGGTGGAACGGAGTACCACCAAGGATCTATACTGGCTCCTATGCTGTCAACTTGTATATCAGCGATTTACCTCAAACACATCTAGACAATATGGCTACACCAACGATCTTGCCTCCTCCACTCGAACGCACCTGGACATAAGTAGTGAAAGCACACGTAATCTCGACATGGCCTACTTGCAGCATATCTCAAGACCTGAGACTGAAACTGAGCGAAGCCAAGACACCACTGCCTACGCCTCCACCTCAACACAAAGAGGCTCGTCGCCAACTTCAAATCAACCCAATGAGCGCCTCTGCCATACAATCCTACCCCAACCTACTGGGAGTGAAGCTTGACTGGCAGCTTCTTACCGGCAGCACCTCTATCCGTATGCGCCAAGGTATCTTCGATGAAATAACCTCTTGTGCCGACTTGCTGGATCTTCAACGACCCTACGCACCACTTCCTTGGCTCTGGTCTACAGCACTGCTGAATATGCTGCCCCAGCCATGATGCAACAGCTCTCACACAAAGAAGCTGGCCACAACGAGACGAGACTCAACAAGACCTTGAGAACCATCACTGCTGCCTCCATCCTCCTCCATCTGAATTCCTACAGTGCTTTCAGCATTGCCATTGCACCTGCAGTACTTCGGAGCGAACACCACATGCACAACTATGAATAGGCCCTGCTACAACAAGCACCTGCTGCATGCATAACCATATCAAAGAATCACACCCAAACTCGGTATACAGAGACTGCGCTCTCGAAGACCTTTCTGCCGACACTCTGCTAACCTCTCCATTTCCCCATTCAACATCTTACACACATGAAATACTGCCTGGCTAGATACGCCAAGACCAGATCAACTCTCTATTACACCTAAGACAGAACTACCACCTGGCAGCAATCTCCACGCAAGGAATGGGTCACCTTAAACCGGATTCGCACAGGAGTTGGTCGCTTCAATGGCAATATGCACCGATGGGGGCTGCGGCCATCGCCAGCCTGCCAATGTGGTTCTCCATCACAGACTGCAGATCACATTCTCAATGAGTGCCCTACCTTTCGTCCTCCGGTGGACACAGATTCCTCAAACCCCAACCAATCAACAGTGAGTTGGCTCCAACGCTTACAACATATTTAGCTGCTGCCTCATATGCAAGAAGAAGGTTCCTTGTTAACGAGTTGCTACTGTACATCTTTAACCGAAACATGTAACTTCTCTTATGCTTAATATGGTTTCCATGCCTATCACTCAACTTTGACACTACGGAAGTATTGAAAGAGTATATGAGTTTCCAATAACATTGGATCAAACAATATTTGTATAAAATCATCTCTCTGAATTTAACAAACTATTCAATAGGGATCAACAATGGATCTCCAAATTGATCCCAAAATGTATGTGTAACAAGCCATACGCTTCCTTAGTTCAACTAGCTACAATTTTGTCTGAAGTGCAATAAAAAGTGACTAAAGAAGAAATTCCGTTTTATGGGCAGACCTTTCCAAGTAGGGTCAGCAGGGGTGTCTATTCTTCCAGAAAGAAATTATTCCCCAGCACTTCCATGCTTTGTAAATATTTCCCCACTCTAGGTCCTCCTTACTTTTATTCCTATCTCCCCTTCCCCATCCACATTCTCCCTTAGATGGTTTGTCTTGTTTCAATATTTTAATTAAAACCTAAAAGTTGGTTGGTTGTTTGCTTGTATTTGTTTTTTAATCAAATCTTCCCCAAAGGGGTAAAATTATCCCCAGCATTTGAGGGGAATAATGGAAGAATAGCCCCCCTGAGGGTCAGACACTTGGTACAATTGTTTTTCCTAATTTTTCACCAAAATTTGCAAAAAGTGTGAAAAGTAACATAAAAATTTTAAAAATGAACAAAAATTCTTGTTTAGCCTGCACTTTTATAGTTGACCATTATTTTTCCGACCAGAACATGTCTGATTTACATTTTTAATGCAGAAAAACAGTGAAAAAAAACCTCTTAATTTCCTTCAAACCAAAATTTTGGGACATCGGGCACGTAAACATTCTTTTTTCATCATCTAAGCCTGAAATGAACTCTACAATAATGAATTGGAATAAGAATTGTTGAAACTGAAACAATTTCTTGCTTGAATTCTGTGAATGATGAACCTTCTTTACAATTAACTTGCAGAGAACAATTAACTTCTGATATTATAATAGGTTTTAGCCATCGTGTCACCTCTAGTACTTTCTGAAGGTATGGGCATTAATTGAGGGAGATGTTGCATGGCGGAAATTAAAAGTTTCACAATGAATCTATTGAAATATTTAGTCCGATAGCAGAGGAAATAAATTCTCTGTTGAATGAAAGCATTCAAGTTAACATACTTTTACCACTCAAAGCATCATGACTATAGCATTAACTTGATGGTATCAATGTAACATATGAGCTGAAGGTTACCGACAGTGCCCGTGTTTTGGATAAGAAGGAACACAAAAGTGTCCGAACTCTCTGTGAAAAGATGTCGTAAACCGGAAAGGACGGATCATCTTTTCATCAAAGGACACTAATTCTGCCTCCTCTCCAAACTAATTGACGCTATCCAAAATTATGGTGACACGATGACTTGAACCTATTATATAGTTACTAACTTGATAAACTTATTCAATTGGAAATTTTAACTGATGGGCTTAAAAAACCTTCTTGTATACAAAGTTTACAACAGACCTATTAAACTTATCACAATATATGTATACCAGTACACACATGCTCACACAACAAAAATTCTACCTGCACATCATAAACAAAACCACAATTTGTTCTTAGATGTAATAAGTATGAACCTATCATCTCGAACATATGATGCAAATGGCATGCAGCTGCGCGCACTTCCTATTTTCTGTTATTTCTGGTCTGGTGGGCCTATGCAAGGCACACTTAATAGCTAATGTTTGAAGCAAGAGTGAGACTCCACAATAAAAATATTTTATATGGTACAAGTTCCTTGCAATGGCACATGTGCTGTCAAATTGTGTGTTTTGTTCAACTGTAATTTACCTGGACAAGCTAAGCACAGGGGGCAGAGAAGAGTTTAAAGATTTTCATCTGTTAAAGTGAACTAATACTGTAATTTCATCTTTGACATCATGATATGTTGCTGAAACTTTGCTACATGTTGCACATAAACATTGCAAACCCCAACTTTGAAGTGTTTGAAATTTATTAATAATCAACAGTTATGGAGACACACCAAATCAGATAGGTTTCCCTTTCACATGTGGAGAAACCAGCGGCCGGTTGTATGACATCATCAAAGGCCCACTGCGCATATTTTGAAAATGGCAGGATTTTAAATGTAAATGAGTGGCACATTTTATTAAAATTAACCATTGTGGATATTTTTAGGGTGCAAATGTGATAACCAACACGTACGTGGGAAAATAAAACAAGGTTTGTTGTTCCCTTTTAGGTATAGTAATCTTGCCATTAAATATTTCCACCGGTTGATGCATTATCTTCTGAGAATGTTCCTTCAGCGTTTTGCACTACTTTCCAAGTAGGTCTTCAGAAACAATGACCGCCACCCCTGGTGCCCTGTATCAATCTTTTGAAGTAGAGAGCTCAAGACAATCTTTTGAAGTAGAGAGCTCAAGTGCTTGTATACATGAACATACATTATACAAAATACATTATGTGACCATCTACCTCATAAACACTCTCAAGTTGGCAACTTTACACTGATCTCTTTTCACAAAATAGTGAAAATAATTTTGAATGTAATATTTTTGTTGGTGACCAGATGTACACCAACCTATGATAAACAGAAGCCTGCCCCTCTTGAATCCACAGCTCAAACATATACCGAGATCAAGCAAGCAAAAGCTTAAGTCAGGCTGAGGCATTGTAGAAAGTGTACAGTATTAAGTACATTGTGATCACATTGAAGAAAACAAGTTGAATGTATGCCAACAATACAGCCGTTTGTGACAGTAGCAATGAACAATTCAGATACACAAGAATATGCTGTTGCAACTGAATTTAAAGCAATATTAAAGGGGGATGGCCCGATTTAAAGATATGAAGTTTTCATCTTGATAGATTGGCCTTCACCCCAAAACCCCACCTGTAAAGTTTCGCGCCGATATTTCAATCCGTTTTGATGCGAGAGCTAAAAACGTGATTTTGTAAGCCCCATAGAGTACTGTGTAAAATTAATATTGGGCGACCAAAATGGGGCACATTTTCGCTCATAACTTCCAAACCAAACATCCTTTGGCTCTAAGATTTCACAGGGTAAATGAGAAAAATAGTACCTTTCTTCTGATACCAAAATGTTGACCACTTCCGGTAAAATCTGGGGCTTCTGGGGACGAGGCTATCTGGGGACGAGGCTATCTGGGGACGAGGCTATCTGGGGACGAGGCTATTAGCGATCAGGCCATGGACCTTTAAGATCTTTGCAACCATGACAAGAAATGTTTGTTGACCAGAGTTGGTATTCTAATTGTACCATTTAAAAAAAATTATATTGTTCATATATTTTTGTGCTATTGTTTCTCCATTTCTTTGCATATTATCATGATGGCATGAGCGATTTCACACACATAAATTAGGTAAAGAAAGATCATGTGACCAAGTACAGGCTGATGAATGTATAGAAATTACTGACAAAAGAGGTGAACTTACGTTTGACTTCCAAAATATTGTATTGTTACCAGAAAAATACTGTTAAATGTCCAAATAAATAGATATCCCATTTGTGACACCTTAATTTTTCTTATCTTTTTTTGATGGAGCAGGGGCTATATAAACCGCAGTTATCATTAAGCGGTATTGCGATACTTGGTAATTTTAATACTATCAAATTCAATAAGTAGCAGTACTGGATTTTAAACCCAAAGTTCTGGGCAGGACTTCAGATACACAAATTAGGGGCATTTTGACTTTTAAAATGGTAAACACACCACCTTAACGTATGTATTTTATGAATAAACCGCTTCTTTTACATTTACACCACACGTCTTCCATTCCATTTGGCCTACTACAAAACAGTCTCCCATATTTTTTTCTACTAAATATCATTTCAACTTTGTTCTTTTTGGCATTCCTGATATTATTTGATCACTTTTCAATTATCTAGTACAACTATATTTATTGAGTATATACTAACTCATATCAGTTACTAAAACTACCTCCCATGAGACCCTGATTAATAGATGGATAATTATATCATTATCATACATGCAAAATATATCCCAAATAGTAAACTCATGTAAAGGCACAATTTAATAATTACAAACTAAGCATAATAGAGCAAATTCAAGCACTATATGGTACAACATAAACAAATGTTTAGGTTTAAAAGTATAACTCATTGGAATACATCACACAAACCACTCCCCCTATTTTTAATTAGCTACAAAAAAACATAATAACAACACTATGAGCATAACGGATTTACATTAAACTTCGAACATGAATATTTGCTATGTTTTTGTCGGCATTACACAGGCAATGAAGACATTTAATTAGAGTTGGGCTATAGAGGGTCCAATGTTTAGATCACTTCGAACACAGGCTCATTTGAATGACTTTACTCACCCTGATCACACATTCGAGATAAAAATGAAAAAAGTGCGAAAACCAGGGTGCCCCTCGCAAAATTCCAAAATGGCCGCCAGATTGTCAAAAATTGATTTTTGACCATCAACTCGGTATTTTTTTTGCTCAATTTGCTTAATATTTGGTGCAATACCCTGTTTTGGGGTATTAGGAATCATGCTATGCAACTCATCTCACCATAGGCTTTCGTTTTCATGAAAATGACGTTTTTTTGCTTCAAATTGAGCTCGTGAGGGCGCTTCCCCATAAATGCGCATCGATTGACATAATGTTGATTTAAACATTCAAAAAGTAGAAGAGAGTTCATTCTGACACTTGCTGAAAATTTGACTTGGTGGTGTTTGCGTTTTTACAACTATAGGCTTTTATTGTCATAAAAATTCCCTCCATTTAAACCCACACGTAAGAAAGTTCGTGGACCCCATGTGGATTCCAATGAGAGTGTTTTTCCCCGTCAAATTTTAAATGATGCTCCGGGAAAATGGCCAGTGTTACACAAGCTCTAATCTTCAAAAAAGGATGATCAACAATTCTGATGATGGCCCACTGTTGAAATGAAAACTTTTGATATGATTGTACTTTTTTTGGGAAAGCGCCCTCGCAGCCAATTTAAGCTAAAAAAATTGCATAATCGGAAAACGAAAAGTCGTGGTGAGATAGAAGTTGCATAGAATATTCTTTGCATGCCAAAAAACAGGAGGTAGGGGCCACAAAAATGAAGGTGATTAACAGCTATCAAGTTTATGGTCAAAAATATGATTTTTGCCAATTTGGCTGCCATGTTGGAATTTTCATTGGGGCAAAACCCTTGTTTTTCGCACTTTTTAATTTTTTTTTTTCCGTCGAAATGGGATAAGCACAGTAAAGTCACTTCTAGCCTGGTGTTCGAAGTGATCTGAAACATATTGACCCCAATATTACCCTCTATAGCCCACCTCTATATTTAATTCATTTCTATTTTTTAACCAATGAAAATACCATTTCACCGAGCTACAAATCACTTTTCAACGAGTAAATCTGATTTACGTACTGTTCATCACTAATCAATTACACTTATAGAATGTTGACTGACGCCTCGTGTACCACACAAGTTGTAGTCATACCAACCATGTCACGGTCAAAAGCAGACTAATCTAGGGTACAATTTTTCTTCTGTACGTAATCTTCATGTTCCATAGTTCTACTGTACAACACTGCACAAAAGTTATGCGACATGCAGAAAAATTGATACCAAATGTACCCGGGATTTCTGAACATAATGGATATCAAAGGGTTTTTCAAACAGTTGTCATTTCCCAGAAAGCCCAGAGTGAAACATTGATATATTCCTTCATTATGGAGATAGAGAGAGCTGATGTACGATAACTTGACGTTGGACTCCAGATGAATACAAGGCACAGAAATTCAGAAATGTCTTCAAAATAGCCGCATGAATTGCACAGATTCGATTTTATTTGGTAATGTTGCATGAGAAATTGAGTCATTGTATGGACCAGAAATGAAGTAACATTACTGGCAGATGGAGCACGTCCATCTCTGTTGGACTTGGGGAAATTAATGCCCAAAAAAAGGCCATTGATTAAATTGAAAACAACTTTTATTGCACCGTTGACATTATGCGCTCGCCATGCATGCGAATGGTATGCATTCCCAAAATTGATATCAATTGGTCTTGTTTGAAATACTTTTTTTTTTTGGCATGTTGCAATACGTTTCTGTAGTGTGTGTAGGAACTAAAAAACACTATATTCTACTCCACCAAAATGACTTTGTGTACCCCGATCCGATATGCATTTCAAAAATTCATTACCCTAAAGTGAAACGATTTTTGCCCTGAACTTTTTAGTTTTGTTTTGATCCTGATGATCGCAAATACGTTCAAAATCATCATCTTATATATAGTCCAAACCCAAAATATTCCTGATTTTGCACATACTGTATAACCGAAGTAGTCAGGTGAAGTCTAAGGCACACAGCCTAAGGCTGAAATGGAGACAGACTTATTCTATTGATAGATTTTAGTACATTAGAACCTAAGAATGCCCATAATTTTTTGGAGGGTGTGCAAAATTTTGTGACATGCCATTTTGAAATTCCATATGGCTGCTACCCTGTCCAAAATCACTAAAAATCCCTTAAGTATTTCCAATAGTGTTTAAAGCACGAGAAAGTGTTGGTAATGTAATTTTATCATTACATTGCCACAAAAATCCAATATGGCTGCTCAAAAGTCAAATATGCTCTCAGAATCATTAAAATGATCTTAACTCCTCCATTATACCTATTTACGCTACTTGAATACATACTGAACATCTAAAACGTGTTCTGCAGGTGTTCAAAATCTGTTACAATTGATCACACTCGGCAAGTGTTACCTCTAGAATGCATTTCCAACGCATCAGGACACGTCAAGTGTTCTGCACATTTTACAGTTTAGAGGCTTGATTCCAGTGTTTATATATATGCTTTATGCTTTACACTTATGAGATACATGTATTTGATCACTAGAAACCCTTAACTGGCATTTCTCTGTAATGGACATTTTCAAAATTAAAGATGGCAGCCAATACAGCCGCCTTTAAAAATAGTAAAACCTACATTATATGTGTATTATATGTAGTTACATCAACTAATTATTATTAGAAAGGTGTAAATTAAGGTATGGGATAAGTATTTGACCATTTGACATTCTTATCTGGAATTTCTGTTTCTTTAACATGCAAAAATGTTAAGATGGTGGGCCAATGTGGCTGCCTTTTTACCTTCTTCAAAACATATAAATTACGATACATCTGTATTGTATTTAGTTAAAACATCCAAAATGTGTATTAAAGTTTAAATTGAAGTATGAGATGTATGTCTTTGAGAATTAATAACTTGTATCTGGTATATTTGTTTTGACAACATGCTTAAAATTCAAAATGACTGTCAATATATTATGAATATATGGCAATTGTAGGTTTTAAAAATCTTAAGGCAGTCATATTGACTGCCATCTTGATCGGTAAGCTTGTTGAAATGTCAGATATGAGTTCCTACTGGGTATAGAGTGCAAAAATTATGCCTCTATTACAAATACTTGATGAGTTATGGTCAATTGAATGATTTCAGGGCATATTGGGTTTTAAGGTGGCCATATTGGATTTGATGGTAATGTTGTGTTCAAATCACGTCAATAACCCGTCCAAATGATTCCTCGTGCTTTAAAAAACTGGATCTATTGCATAAAATTATGGCTATTTGAATGAATTTGAGAGTGATAGCGGCCATATTGGATTTCTAGAAAATGCCACCCCACAAAATTTTGCACACCCTCCAGAAATTATTAGCTTATGTCATCATTGACAAAAATCGATCAATAGAAAAAGTCTGTACTCCATTTCCATCCTGTGCCCACAATTCCTGACTAATTTAACGAAGCCTTTAATATACCGTACTATAAACCATTGGGGGTTTTTCCATACTGTCCGATGCATTGCTAATAACCTGCAATATACAGCCACTCACCCTTGTATATAGTAAACAGTGACTGGGGTACCAATATTTAAAAAGAACAAAATAACATACTTTTAAAATAAAAGTTTCATAAACACCCTGTCATCAGTTTCATGGCCATGTGATGCACGCTTGCGTGCAGTGGAAAATGAACATGAACACCGGCAGATTTAACTGCGCCAATTTAGTATGGCTAGCTAAGCCATAAAAAGCCCATAATTACTGATTTGCACAAGTGACTTAAGAAGACAGAGTGTAACATTAGTACGATACTCTGTACTTTCGAGAAGGTAATTGAGTTCCATCCTACACAGGGTTGTAGCTAGCACATTTTTAGTGGTGGTGTTATTTGAAGAAAATTTTTACATATTTTACAATGTTATGCCTAAAATTGTCAAAATTTGTATAAAAAGATTAAAATTGTCCATTTTTTGTTCTTTGGGTGGTGGGCTCTAGAGTTTAAATTGGTGTTTAGTGGTGGGCTCTGAAGCTGAGTGGTGGGCTCTGCCGCCCACCACCGCCCACTGTAGTTACATCCCTGATCCTACACAAACTGTTAAATACCTAGGGAGCAAAGGCCTGATTTTAAGGGTTTCGGGGACACCTCTGCTGTCACAACAATTCATATACCAAAATGTTCCTGAAAGTCTGTGGAATAAAAGCTGGGTGAGCCATCTTGCAGATGTGGATGTTAAGTGACCTTTGACCCACAGAAAGGACAAAGGTCAAAACCCTTTTTCACCAAATGTGAAATTTAAGGCAAAATTCTTTTCTTGAAAAACACTACCCCCTCCTATTTGAATTATACAACAAACACTTGTGTAATTCATGTTCAAAAGAACCTAGGAAATAATTCTCTGCAATATGATCACTGATTTAAGCAAAGAAGTAGCAACCTTACCCTCACCAAGAGACACACACACCCCATTTTCTATCCACACCCACATTTGACTGCAATGTCAAATATTGTCCATTACTGATTTGGGCCATTTCCACCCTCAGAAGTAATTTTTACACGGGATATTTCTAGGAAAGTGATTTAATCAACACAAAATGTATACCAGTGTATTCAGATGAATGTTTTGAACAAAAAAGTCAATCACAAAACTTCTCTGTGACATACGGTTTTTGACTTACGATGTCTAAACTTGCGGCCGACAGATAAAGTCACAATTTTGGTCTTTTCGTTTCCCCCTCTTTCTCCATTTTTGGCCCAAATTTCAACTTTTTCATATTTTTGGATCCTTTTTTCATTATAAACATTTCTTTTACATTCTTTTTACAACTGATGTTGTTGGAATATACGAGAACTTTAATTTAATGATATAAGGCCAGTTGTAGATTCTCAAGTCGGGCAGTTACCATGGCAACGCAATGTTACAACAACAACCACAACAACAACCAATTTTTTAAGCCTCTTGAACTGAAAAATTGGCTAAAATAAGGTTAAATTGGTGGTTGCCATGGTAACTGCCCACCTGATGAATCTACAACTACATCCAAACTAAAGTGCTGTTGTAAGCCAATAATAGAGTACTAATCAAACTTGATTTTCATAGAAGATTTGATTAAAAAATGATGAAAAAATTTGCAATTTTTTAAAAATTTACAAAATCAATCAAATCTGGTCCATTTTAAATAATGCTGGCCTGTGATGTTCAAGGGGTCATAGGTCAAAATCCTTGTCACAGAAATGGTGCTGTGATTTACTTTTTTAATCCTAACATCCATCTCAATACATTGATATACTTATAGTGTCAATTAAACCTTTTTAAAAAAAAAATCCCATGCAAAAATTACTTTTTTTTGGTAAATTGGTCAAAATAGTCAAGGTCATTTTTTTACATAGTACTCAAATGTGGGTGGGGATGAAAATTGGGGTGTGGGGTATCTATGGTAAGGGGGTGGGTGTTGGTTTTGGCTTAACCTTATCTTCAAATTGTATGAATTATTTTGTGAAGTTATTTTATTTCAACCCATAAAATGTACAAGTGTCAATTGTAATATTCATAAAGAGGTGTTTCTTACACAATTTTGAGTAAGGTTCTAGCATTTTTCTTAAATAAATGGAAAAGAGTGTGCCTTTCTCTGGTGTCAAAGGTCCCTTAAACATCCGGTCTGCAAAATGGCCACCCAATTGTATTCTTCAGACTTTAAAAAGGAACATTTTGGTATACAACGTTC
Organism: Ophioderma brevispina; assembly: GCA_023653785.1. Classification (NCBI taxonomy): domain Eukaryota; kingdom Metazoa; phylum Echinodermata; class Ophiuroidea; order Amphilepidida; family Ophiodermatidae; genus Ophioderma; species Ophioderma brevispina. The sequence continues at coordinate 46,877 of JAMKCH010000759.1, forward strand.
TGTGACAGCAGATGTGGCCGAAAAACAACGTCTGCTCCCTAGGTAAAAGCTGTGTTGCAACGTTTGTCACCACAATGGCAAGATGCTCAACTAAGCCCACTGTGTCTCCAAACATTTACCAATGTGAGGGGACAAGCCTCGGCCTAAATGCCATTCTGGACACCTTGGTTTTAGGTGGACATTTTTAATTTGAAATGCTTCAGTTCTAAATTCAAATCCAAAGGTCATGAAGTGACCAATTAATGACATGTACTTTTACTTTACTTACAAAAGTGGTGTTTGCAGTTTAATGAAAAAAAAAAATATCACTATTTTAAATATAACCTATTTTCTGTAAAAAACAACCTGTACACCAGGGGGGTTTATATACATACAAGTCTATGGACGTTTTTCACCATCTTTGCCACTGAAATCATTGGAATAAACAAGAGCAACCAAATTGGTGCTGTGACTCAATGACTTAGCACCAGGACAAGAACTCTTATTAATTTTGTGTGGAAAATAGCGCAATTAATGATATTAAATGAGAGACAAACAGTCTTGAAGATGGTTGACATCCATTGGTCCTTATGTGAAATGGTACCAATACTACTGGTGGCATAATGGTCTGATGATGATGTTCTGCACATGTACCCTATCAAGATTCAAAAGTAGCCAAAGTAGAGTAGTGACTTCTACAAAGTTGTTAGGTCTCAATTGATCAAAAAATCACATGGAAAAGGAGGGGGGAGCATAGGGACAGTGTAATAAAACATGCTCAAGGAATGTTGGGATAATAACAAATTTAAAAAACTTCCTTCCCCACAACGCTTCTGTAACACATTATATTGCTCTGTAATTATGACAATATTAAAATACGGTATATTAGCTTGGAGCACGCATGCTCAACATATATCACTCAACAATAAAATCTAAAAAAGGGCTTTACGTATCATCCCCTATCACCCGTCCCAATTTCATTCGTCACCCCTTTGTGTAAGTAATGGTGGTTTTAAATGCAGTACTTTTTTTAATCCTGTGCTGATCAAAAAATGTAGTAAAATTTTAAAGATATGTATAATTGGAATTGCCACTTTACGTACAAATATTGAAAATAACATTCGGTGCCAGAGTATTGATGAATTTTGTAGAAACATCTCAAACATTCACAATATTAATACCAGGCAAAGAAGTAAATTTCGGATTCCTCGTTTTAAGATAAAGTATTTACTGAAAAATCTATTAAATTTGCAGGTCCTAAGATGGAATGGTATAAATGACAGCAAAAAATTTCGGTGTCAGTAAAGCAATTCGAAAAGCAGACAAAACCTTTATCATGCAAAGTTATACAAATGTATCAGTGTCAGTTCAATGTTCATTCTTAATAGCATTAATTTCTGTGTTGAATTTGTTCCTTCATTTGTAATAAGAAATATGAATACAAGCATGTATTTTTGGTTCTGTCAACTTGATGGCTGGATGTGACAGCTTGTGATTGTCCGGCTCCGCCCAATGATCCATCCGACTCTCAACTTGCGACATGTCCCAACTTCAATCAAATTGGCAAAGTGGGGGACAGATTGACAGGCTAATAAGCCTTACCTGTAACTCCTTCACTCTCTGTTTTATTATCATCTGATATTATTTATAATATGGTATGTGGTTAGTGAGAAATAATAAATAATGAACTGAAGTATGCAAGGGGTGCTGTCCACCCCCCAATTCCACCAAAGGGGGGATTGCGATACATGACCGTAGAGTACATTTCAGGACTTTTAAATCAAATTTTTAAGAATTTTGCAGAAAAATGGCACATGCACCTTTAAAAATACAACAAGGCGAAAACTGTAGTTATGCAATGAGTTAAAATATGTCCCCGCGAATGTCGCGACCACTAAAGCGAATAAATGCAACTACAACACTCCACCCCCTCCCCAACACCCCATCCAACTCCCTGCAAAAAACCCCACCCCTCCCAAAAATCTGCAACACCCACACAACCCCCTCCTTAACACCCTCAACACCCCAAAAGCCAAAAAACACCCCACCCCCCCCAATACCTCGTAAACCGCTTCCCCATTCCAACAATACAACGCCAATCCTATCCACAACACCGCAACACCCTACCCCATCCCAACCACTCACACAACCTCCCCAACACTTTCCCCCCTCCCCAGCACCCGGCACACACCTCATCCCTAAACACCCTGCACACCCCACCCCCCGTCCCCAAACCCCGCAATACCTAAACCCCCTCCCAACACCCCGCAATACCTAACCCCTCCCCAAAACACCCCACCCCCGATGGCATAGTAGTCTATGTAGCGAAGAATAATATTGCTATCATACGATACCGTTTCAAGAGAACGCAGCAATTACGATTAATTTTAATTAGTCATTACCTAAGCCGCATATATCGACATACTTTCAAATTGCAAAAAAGATGTGGCCAATGATAGGCCTTCATGCAGCGCAGGAAGGTTTGAGTACCAAATTACGTGTCAAAATATAGCAATTACGTGATTTTTGAATTGAATAGCTTCATTGCAAATTCAATTTACCCAAAAAATCTAATCAGGCGAGAATTCTTCAGCCCGCTTTCCTTCCACCAAGGGAACAATATTATACGCCTTTACGGAACTCAAAAACCTTGTACACAGGCCCTGAGGATTATTTTCATAAATATGCAAATTAGTACTTAATAGATATTACCTGCCCAAAAATCTAATTCAACCCGGTTTCTTTCACAAGTTACATCATTGTTGCCCCCTTACGGAATCATATAATATTATACAAACAGGCGTTTAACATTTTATCACAGGCGAATATGAACAGACGGACGAACGGGGACGGACGGAAGGACGGAAGGACGGACGCTGCTCATTGTTATAGTCGCCCGTTCGAACTCATTCGGGGGGGGGACATAAGTGGGGCAACAAGTCGAATTCCCATACCCCCATCAAGTATATCATAAGCATTACACTTTACAAATGTTGAGATACACTATTTTTAAAGGGACTTTCTCAAATAACGGACCATTGCACCTTACTGTTATGTGTCAGCCGAAACGCTGAGGGGGATTGCGATACAATGACCTGTAGAGTACATTTCATGACTTAAATCAAATTCTTAATGTGTTAAGAATTTTTGCAAAGGAAAATGGCACACGCACCTTTAAAATCAATAAAGTGGGTCCACCAAGAGTCCCTACCCCAATCAAATTTCATAAAGCATTCAACATTTAAGAATATGAGATACTAAATTCATAGACTTTCTGTAACAAAACTGGACATGCCACCTTAATAATTTATGACAATATGGCCAAATTCATAACACCTAGCAAGGGCTACTAGGGCCATTCTTCAAAAAAAATAACCTGTTTGATAAGAAAAACGAAGTTAACGGTATCGCCAAGTCTTAATTATAAGTGGAACATCCTTCCAAGTTTCTGCATGATATTTTTAAACAATATGTTAAACTCAAATAACCTTCTTTGCATAAATGAACGTTGTTAATGCTTTGGGAAAAGAAAAAACGTACGATGATGACACCCATTTTGCTTCTTAGTTTATATAAAACAGCTATTCATTTCTGTTTTGAAAACTGTCTAAGTATAGTGTGGACGTTCAATTTTCAAAATGATATTGACAAATGCCAATGTATAGGAAATAGACTCATAAACAAAGAATTTAATTGACTTAGGTATATCACACACGGACAAAGAGACAAAAGACGTTTATATTATAGAAATACAAACTGTATCAGTATGTTCATATTCATGTCAAAAGCCAGTTTATAGGTACCTGCCGTTATACAAAAGAATGGGTGTAGTTTAGATCTTTTCCTTTCAAAGTTTATGAGTGCAAATACTGCGCACACGGGACCAGCCACTCACCATTTTAGATTGAAGGACAAATTTCTGGGATAGAAGACGGTAGCAGTGGTAAACTTTTTATTTCAGTTAAAATATGAATATGATCTTTAAAATAAGAAAACGCCAATTAATTTTCATAAAGGACTAGCTTAACTGATTCCATGTGGTTTTTTAAAGTTTTGGGGTGAAGTTGCCAACTTTAGCAGACGTGCACTATTTCAACACGAGGAAATCGCACACTAGGAGTATCACTGCTCTTTGACAAGTTATACTAATGGACATGTAATGAAGTGTTGAAATAGTTGAGAATATCGTCATTCACAACCCTTCATTTTGTGTTCACGTAATAATGGTCACCAATTTGGTGTTATAAGTCAGATGGGAGATGTCACACACGAAACCACCAATGTCACACACGTGACCGAACTTAGTGATATAAATTTGTTAATTACCAAGTAAAGTTTGCTTGTTACTTTTAATTACCAACATTGTTGTAATGACAAAGTACCAATGCCTTTCTGAACTAAATTTAAGAATGTGAGTACTTAAATAATCACAGAATTTTACAGTTAAATTTGGAATTCTAAAAACCCCTTTTTGTCTGAGGTCACAAACGTGACCGAACTTTATGTGCCCCTAATGACAAAATAACCAATCTGGCGAAAGTGAAAACATTATTTTGGTTAGGTTTGGACTAAAGATTATTCATTGCACCAAAAGTAATAACAGATTGGTTATACAGTATTGGGAAAAACAGCATTGGGTTGAAAATCAAAATTTACCATTTTGGGTCACACATGTGACCGAAGAATGGACCACTAGCAAAAGGTATTAGCAATAGCAATTGGTAGACAAGTAAAAACCAAAGGTTTAGCAATTGCTTCCAAACGTATTCATAACCTTTTGCTTTGACTAACACCTGTTACTTGCCTGGATTTAGCTATTTCTTAAGAACTTGCTCACTTAGTCAAACAATAGGTATATGCTAGCCACCACGGGTCTCGTAATTTGTGGGCAGAAATCCTGGCATGTGATGGAACATCTCATTGGCGAACTGAACGGCAGTTTTTCAACTACCCAAGCAATGATGATGGTCTAAAGGAAAAGAGGAGACTTGCAAGAGAAGACCTCAGCTTCTTTGTTGCAAAATGCAGTTGGGACACCGAACAATGGCTTCAAAAACAGATGTAGAAAGTCGGCGCAATAATCTGGTAAAAGAAGTACCTCAAGAATGCAAGACCCTCTTCACTAAATTTATTGACAAATGATAATGGCTCTTCTTCCTCTCTTTTTTCTCCTTGCACCTGGCTTCTGGCGGGAATGCCGTTTTTTTCATGACATTTTTCATGGATTTAGTCACAAGTGTCCATTCGTATACAACTCAAGACAAATTCCTGCAACTATTTCTTAAGAACTTGCTCACTCAGTCAAGCAATAGGTATATGCAAACACTAGTGGGTCTGAAGGTATTAGCAATTGCTTTTGCTACCTGGTGCTAGCCACCACGGGTCTCGTAATTTGTGGGCAGAAATCCTGGCATGTGATGGAACAAAATTAGGGTTCTTTTTCAGGAATGCTGATATAACAACCATAGATTCGCAGACATGCAGTGACGTAATTAAGCCATCTCATTGGCGAACTGAGCGGCAGTTTTTCAACTATCCAAGCAATGATGATGGTCTAAAGGAAAAGAGGAGACTTGCAAGAGAAGACCTCAGCTTCTTTGTTGCAAAATGCAGTTGGGACACCGAACAATGGCTTCAAAAACAGATGTAGAAAGTCGGCGCAATAATCTGGTAAAAGAAGT
>JAMKCH010000760.1:0-40073 GCA_023653785.1 Ophioderma brevispina
ATGCGGACTAAAGAATGAATCCCTAACTTGTAGATCATGCATTTCCCATTTTTCTTTGGCACTTGGATCTTGCAATTTTACACCTCGATCCTCATGAGACAAATCCTCGGGATTCATGCACAGTTCCCATTGCATGCAAAATGGCAAATGCATGATACATCATCTGAGACTAGAGGTCTGTTTCTTCATGGAAAGGCCTTGTAATGCAGCTGATGCACCCCAATCAGTTGTGGGTTAACCCCCCCCCCTCCCCGTTAACCACCCCCCTTCCGGTTACACCCCACCACCCCCGAATGTTACGAAATGTGGCCGTAGGAGTTTTGGTTTTTGAAAAAAAAGACATGTCGGCCTACATTGTATGCTATGACGTACTAGACCTATGCCTAGGCTATATGCCTTCCCCTCTTTACTGGTGGAATTTTGAAACGAATACGTTGCACATGTACTACGAGTGCTGGCTGCAAAATTTTGATCACTTCATGACAGTTTGTCACGCTGCGATATTGAGTCACGTCATAAGTAAAAACCTGTGATCAAGTCTAGGAGCTAGGAACTGCTTGATCTCATATTGGCACATAAACTTATAAAACCTACTTGCAAACTTCTCTTAAATTGGCTCAAATGGCCTCTAGATATGATGATGCTTACACCGTTGCAGACACATTCAAGTTTATCGTGAACCGACTCAAACTAGGCTTGGGCCATATGTGATGCATAAAATCTGTATGAAGCCACCCACAAATCTCCCTACTTGTGTACAAAAGACCTCTCACCAAACGTCAATTTCCCGGCTATAAAGCGACTGGTTATGCCAAACTGGATTTTTTGGGAAGATTCGGACCATACATCTTCAACAAAAATAAAAGTCATATGAGAAAGGCTGATTTTTTGAGTTACAAACCATCGAAAAATTTGGCTGTTCAAAACGTCCACGTCTAGTTTAATGTTAATATAAATTAAAATTTCCAGTTTTCCCAAAACCCATTCAGAAAATGTACAAAAATGGCACGACAAATATTTACCACCCAATCGTTTGTTACTAGTCCAACGTTTTGATTAATTTCAATTCATTACAGACAACAATTTAACTCAACAATTTTGTGACTCTCAATTTAGGCCAAAAGGGCCCATATTTGGGACGCCAACACTGTCTCAACACTGACGTCGTCTGCTACACCTGTTTATTTAGTTGTTGTGATTCCAGTTGGCCTGAGAGCAAACCTTACTGAAGCGAACATGATTCTGACGATTCCTGAACTGGCATGCATAATAATAATGGCTGGCAATTTTGAATCCTCCGGTGAAATGCCAATCCCGTGTATTATGATTTTTTTATTATCTGGGATCTACACCGAGCTAATATACACTTAGAATTACTATGGGTTTCGCGATCGGATCCTAGGGCCGTGCGCTCACGCAGGATAGTTGGGGGTGCGGGACTTGAAAAGTGGATTTTTTGGCAAAAAGGGCTCCTACACTCCAAAGCAGAAAAAATGGACTTTTACCTTTTAGGTAAAAACGTCCACTTTTTTGCCACCTGCAACCACCAGGGACCTGGTACTATCCTGGATGAGTAAAAAAAATGAAGAGACTATATTGTTATTTCTGTATTACTAACAAAGCAACCGTATACATGATGGTTAGCATACGGCCCAACCATTCGCAATATTAATTTTGCAGAAGCAGTTTAAAAAAGGTTTACGATATGTCATGAACCACTGATTTAAATCATGCATTAATATGGTTGTACTGGTTTTTTAAAAGTGAAAAGTAACATTAAACGAACAATGCAGATCATGTGTGGGTTAATTTGTTCACACGGGAAGAGGGCGTTTCAGGAGTTGCTCATCCCTGTTCATGACTTATTCCAGCCTTTTCCTGACCCACTGATCGACTGCCCGCTTAAGCAATGGAAGGATGGCTTTCAGTCGGCAGGAAGAACATGGGTAGTTCAGGACTATCCAGGTTAATTCACCCCCTGTCTCAGGAGGAAACTACACCTTGATTGACATTGTATTCTCTCTATACCGATCGGCGAAGTTCAATAAAATACTGCCAGATATTAAACAGTGAATGCTTGATTAAAATAATAAACGGAAAAGTAATGAGTGCTCTGTGTATATTATGTTATCGGCACAAGGAAACTACACGCTATGTCATGCATGAGTGGTTGGAACAAATTATCCAAAAGCACTGTGTAAACTGGTAAAAAGGTCTATATTAGGTATAATGGTACATGTGTTCCGATGGATACGAAGAACGGTTGTCTGTGATAGCCAGATATAGTCTGGCGGGAGGTGATCCATAGTCCAGGGATGCATAGGACGAAAAGTGCTGAAACTTAAGTTGGTGACGAGTGCAAAGCCGAATCAAAAGCCCTAGTCTTTACCGTTGTAGTGGGACCATGAGACGGCGGACATACTTTTACACCGGCTCATGCGTCTTCGTTGTGCAACTTTGGCAAGGCACTTTATCATAACTTGCCTCTCTCCACCCAGAAGTGAAATGGGGGGGGGGGGATATTACAAATCTAAATGCTGATAGGTAGTGCGCTAGTTGGCCTGGCAGCAAACCGTAATGAAGCGAAATGATTAGGACGATTTCTTGATGGCAATGAATAATAATAATGGCTGGGCAATTGAATCCTCAGGTGAAGAGCAAAATCCCGTGATTAGATTTGTATATCTGGGACATACGCAGGAGCTAGTATACACGTAGAATTACGTATGGGTTTCGCGATCGGATCCTAGGGCCGTACGCTCACGCAGGATTTATTTAGTTGGTGCGGGACTTGAAAAGTGGACTTTTTTGCCAAAGTGGCCCTAGCTTCCAAAGCAAGAAAAAATGGACCTGAGTACCCTTTTAGGTTAAAAACGTCCCAACTTTGTGCACCTGAACCACCCAGGGACATCGGGACTATCCTGATGAGTGAAAAAAATAAGAGACTTATATGTTATTTCTGTATTACTAAAACAAGAGCAAAATATACATTATGTTAGCATACGGCCAACCCTTCGCAATTAAATTTGCAGAACAGAAGCAGTTTAAAAAAGGTAACGATATCATGAAACCACTGATTTAAATTAAGGTTAATTGGTTGCACTGTGTTTTTTAAAGTGGAAACGTAAATATATAACGACCAATGCAGCTCATGTGTGGGTTAATTTGCTCAGACGGGAAGAGGGCGTTTAAGGAGTTGCTCATCCATGTTTCATGGCTCGTATCACCAGACTGTTCCCTGACCACTGATCGACTGCCGCGATTAAGTCAGTGGACGATGGCGTTCAGTCGGCAGGAAGGAATGGGGAGTTCAGGACATCCAGGGTAATTCACCCCCTGTTCAGGATGAAACTACATCTTGATTGACTGTATCCCTCTATACCGATCGGCGAAGTTCAACAAAATACTGCCAGATATTACAACAGTGAATGCTTGATTAAAAATAAATAAAAAAAGTAAACGAGTACCTTGTGTATATTACCGTATCGCAACAATGAAACTGCACGCTATGTTCATGCATATGAGTGGAAAAACTTTCCAAAGCACTGTGTGGTAACTGGTTAAAGTCTATTATGTAATTACTTCTACACCGGCTTCATGCGGTGTGCACTTTAACCAAAGCACTTTACATAGCTTGCCTCTCTCCACCAGAAGGGAAAGGGGGGGATATTACATCTAACTACTGATAGGTAGTCGCTAGTTGGCCTGACAGCAAACCTTAATGAAGCAGCATGATTCTGACCCTTTCCGTGATGGGCAATGTTAATAATCATTATGGATGGGCAATTTGAAAATCCTCAGGTTGAAAAGCAACAACCCGGTGATTACTGATTTTATTATCTGTGATATCCACACGAGCAATATACACGTAGAATTACCGTATGGGTTTCGCGATCGGATCCTAGGGCGACGCGTACGCAGGATGTATTTAGGGTGTGAGGGACTTTGAAAAGAGGACTTTTTTGGCACAGTTGCCCTAACTCCAAAATCAGAAAAAATTTGACCTTTTACCCTTTTTATGTTAAAACGTCCCCTTTTGCCCGCAACCAACCGGGACCTGGTAATTATCCAAAATGAAGAAGAGGGACTATTTGTTATTTCCAGTATTAATGAAACAAAGCAAAAAATGTTACATTATGTTTAGCATACGGCCCAACCCTTCGCCATATAACGACCATGGGTAGTTCAGGATATCCAGGTTAATTCACCCCCTGTTCAGGATGAAAACTTTACACCTTGCTTGACTTGTATATCTCTATACCGATCGGCGAAGTTCAACAAAATCTGCCAGATATAAAACAGTGAATGCTTGATTAAAAATAAATATAAAAAAAAGTACTGAGTGCTCTGTGCTATATTACGTTATCGGACACAAGGAAATGCACGCTATGTCTGCTAGAATGGACCATGAGTACGGCGGACTATCTTTTTTACAAGACGGCTCAGGCACTTTACTACTTGCCTCTCTCTCCAACCGAAGTTTGAAATGGGGGGGGGTGATATTACAATCTAACAACTGCTGATAGTAGTGCGCTAGTTGGCCCTGGCAGCAAACCTTACTGAAGCGACATGATTCTGCCGATTTCCTGATGGCGATGTCATAATAATGTCCGGGCGCTTTGATCCTCAGGTGAAAAAGCGCAATATAAATTCCGTGATTATAAATATATTATCTGGGATATATCACGATCTAGTATACATGTAGACTTACGCATTAGTTTTTCACGAACGATCTTACGGCCATCGCGCACGCAGGCTGATTTAGGTTGGTGGTGGAACTTTGACACGGGACTTTTTTTGGCAAAGTTGACCCAAATCAGAAAAAAGTGACCTTTTACCCTTTTGAGGTAAAACGTCTACTTTGTGCACCCGCAACCACCCCTGGACCTGGTACTCTCCCTGTGATTAAAAAATAATACTTTAATATTGTTGTTTCCGTATTATTGAAACAAAGCAAAAATATATTTATTATGATTAGCAAACGGTCCCAACCCTTCGCAATTAATTTTGCAGACCGCAGTTTAAAAAAAGGTTGCGATTATGTCATAACCGTCTTTTACATTCAATGCATTGATATGGTTGTTACTGTGTTTTAAAGTGGAAAACGTAAAAAGTAACACATATCGACCAATGCACCTCATGTGTGGGTTAATTTGCTTCACAAGGGAGAGGACGTCAAGGAGTTGTTCAATCCTGTTTCAGGAGCTTATTTCCAGACATTTCCCTGACCACTGATCGATTTCCGTGCTTAAGTCAATGGAACGCTGGCTTTCCGGCGGCAGGAAGGACATGGGCAGTTTCAGGACTATCCAGGGTTAATTCACCCTTGTTCATGATGAAACTAACAACCTGCCTTGACTTGTATCTCTCGATAAAACGATCGGCGAAATTCAACAAAATCCTTTCCAGATTTAAAACAGTGAATGATGACTAAAATAAATAAAAAAAAAAAATAATGGGTGCTCTGTGTGTTTACTTTTATCGAACAAAGAACTGCCCGCTTATGTCATGCATGAGTGCAACAACTTATCCAAGCACTGTGCCACTGGATAAGTCTATTATGTAATGTATTGCACATGTGGTCCAGTGGATCCGAGACAGGTAAGCACATATATCGGGCGGGGCCATAGTCCGGGCTGCATAGGCGAAAGTGTTAAACTAATTCTGCCGTGAAAGGTCCAACTGACTCATGCCCTATTCTTTACCGTTTTACCGAGACCATGAGTACGGCGGACATAATTACTTTTATCGGCTCATGCGGTGTGCAACTTTGGAAAGCACTTTACAAACTTGCCTCTCTCCACCCAGAAGTGAAATGGGGAGGGGGATACCGTATTACAATCTAACGCTGATAGGTAGTGCGCTAGTTGGCCCTGGCAGCAAACTTAATCACGACATGATCTTGCCGGTTCCTGATGGCAATGTAATAATAAGCTTGCGCGCTTGAATCTCTTGGCGAAAAGCGCAATATAATTCCCGCTGCATTATAATTACTATTATCTGGGATATGCGTAGCTATTCCCCACGCAGAATTACGCATGTGTTTCGCGCGAACGACCCTATGTCATAACCTCACACAGGATTTTATGTAGGTTTTTTCGGGACTTTGAAAAAGAGGACCGTTTTTGGCAAAGTGTCCTACTCAAAATCAGAAAAAAAGTGGACCTTTTAAACCTTTTGAGGTAAAATGTCCACTTTATTGGGACTCGCAACCCCCTGGACCTTGTACTATCACCTGAGAGTGAAAAAATTGAAATCTATATTTGTTTATTTCAGGATTACTGAAACAAAGCAAATGGTAGATATGTTTAGCAGACGGTGTCCACTCTTCGCAATTAATTTCGCAGAAAACAGTTTTTTAAAAGGTTACGATATGTCATGAACCACTGTTTTAAATTCATGCATTATAGGTTGTACTTCCTGTTTTTTAAAAGTGGAAAACGAACACATATAACTACAATGCACCTCGTGTGTGGGGTAAATTTGCTTCACAAGGGAAGAAGGACGTCAGGATTGTTCATCCCTGTTCAATAACTTATTCCAGACATTCCCTGACCACTGATCGACGTCCGACTTATGTCAATGGAACGATGGCTTTCAGTCGGCAGGATGACATGGGTAGTTCACAGGACTATCTACTAGGGGTTACTTCCACCCCCTGTTTCAGGATGAAACTGCACCTTGCTTGAACGTGTTCTCTCTATACCGATCGGCGAAGTTCAATAAAATACTGGCTGAATATTAAAACAGGAATGCTGTGATTAAAATAAATAAAAACATAATGAGTGCTCTGTGTGTATTACGTTTCGGTACAATGAAACTGCACGCTATGTCATGCAAATGAGTGGACAACTTATCCAAAGCACTGTGTAACTGGCAAAAGTCTATTATGTAATTATCTTCTTTCTACAACCTAGCTCATGCTTGTGCACTTGGCAAAGCACTTTACATAACTTGCCTCTCTCTCTCCACCCAAAGTGAAATGGGGGGATTTACAATTACTGCGATTAGGTTACGCTTGTTGGCCTGGCAGCAAACCTCTAATGAGCGAAGAAGCGAACATGATTTCTGCCGATTTCCTATGGTCAATGTAATAATAATAATGGCCGGGCACTTTGAATCACTCAGGTGAAAAGCACAATCCCGTGATTATGATTTTTTATTATCTGGGATATACGTACGAGCTAGTATACAAGTAGAATTACGTATGGTTTCGTCGATCGGATCCTAGGGCGTCTCTCACGCGGTTTTTATTTCGTTGGTGGCGGGACTTTGAAAAAGGACTTTTTTGCAAAAGTGGCCCTAACTCCAAATCAGAAAAAATGGACCTTTTAATTTAAACCTTTTTAGGTAAATCGTCCACTTTTTGAACCCGCAACCACCCGGGACCTGGTACTATCTCTGATGAGTGAAAAAATGAAATATTTGTAATATACTGTATCATATTATCTATAGGTTGCAGGCAAATGTACATTTGTTTTTAGATACGGCCCATCCCTTCGCAATTAATTTTGCAGAAAGCAGTTTAAAATGTTACGATATTTCATGAACCATGATTTAAATTTCATGCATTAATGGGTTTTACTGTTTTTTAAAAGTTTAAAACGTCAACGCATATAACGACCGATGTACCTCATGTGTCGGTTAAATTTGTTTCACAATGGAAGATGACGTTCAGGAGTGTTCTCTCTCTGTTTCACGATATTCCAACAGACTTTCCCTGACCACTAATCGACTTCCGTGCTTAAGTCAATGGAACAATGGCTTTCAGTTCGTCGGCAGGAAGGACATGGGTACTTCAGCAGGACCATCCCAGTGTTAATTCACCACCTGTTCAGGATGACTCTATTCATTTCATAACAATATCTATCTGTAACTGTACCGTTGGCATATTTCTAAATCAGCGTATGAGATGCTTTATACAAATTTTTGACTTTAAGAATACCTAAAAACTAAAAAAAATTAATGTATCCTCTTGAATTGCGTTTCGCGTCTCAGCAGCTAATAGTCATTTCAGCCGCTGTACATGTACTCAGCCTTGTTGAGTAAAAAATTAAAAACTGCATATTTGTTTCTCAGTCAAGAAAAAAATCACAGGAGGTAAAAGAATATACTGACAATTTATGGATTTGCAAAAAGGTAACAAGCATTTACTGAGTGTTTTAAAGACGGACATATGCTTTTTTTGTCTAGTAGAAATCTAAGAACAAAAAGATTCATAAGTTTATCCTCGTTTCGGTGGGCGCCTGCGAGTGTGTGTTGTGGTGGCTGTGTGCCTGTGTGGTGTGCGTGCGTGTGTGTATAGGAAACAATAGGTTTTTATAGTCGATCCTACCTCATATCCCGTCCCTCTATAGTTTTGGGTTGCGACAATTGTATAGAATAGGGGGAATCACTTCAGGTGTAATCAGTATATAATAATAAGCCACCAACAATAGGATTTGACTCCGTGTCCAAGTAAAAATTAGGACTGAACACAAAAAAGCAAAAGTAATGTTTGTCGTACATTTGCAAACGTTTCATGAAATAAAACCATGATGCATAGGCCTAGTATATCGTATATTTGAGTTAAAAATTCACTTACATTCAGTCATCATCGTCTGATTCCGATCACTGTCACTGTCCGTCGATGTGGACTTTATTGTCGGCACAGTTTGGTTTCACCTGCCTTTCTTCGTCGAAAAAAAAAAAAAAAAAAAAAAAACAAAAAACCATCGTTCATGTCCAATCGTTCATTTACTTTTCAAGCATATAGCTGAACTCCTCCAAGATTTTTCTCTTTTCACCGACATGTGTCATTTGCCGATGAACATCACGGACATCATCGCTATATGTTTGGGTTTCCATGGCTATACTTGTATAAGTTAAACTGGTGTTCACAGGGTTTTAACTTTCTATCGTATTGTCAATAATAAATGTCTTGCGTTCTTTCACATGCTTTCTTTCATTGATATTCAATAGGATTTCTGTGGCCAAAACTTTTATTGTACGTATACTACGTGTAAATTACTTAAAAATCTCCTACAGATTCTTGTACCCCTCTGTAACATTGTCTACCTGAATTTATTTGGTGTACATTTGGACATTCAAATGCACCTGCATAACGCAAGGAAAAAAAATTGATGCCTGCCCTTCTTTATATCCCACACTGGCCTGGCATGATCATTATGCTACTCTCATTTATTCCTCGAAGACGATTTTCAAATCAATGATTTGTTGTGAAGCTTTTATTGTTGCCGCCATCATACATCAGAGCATATACCTCCACGCAATGGGATGGCACAAACAAAGCTCTCCTTACGCCAGTATAAAAGATTCTAGGGACAGTCACGAGCTGGTCACCGATGGCAATTCGCGCATTTGTAGTACATTCGGTGACTGACCTAAGTATACACCAACGAATGGGTGTCATTGTACGTCTGCAAACCATTCTTGACCTCGCCCACACACAGTTCGGCGCATTAATTATGACACGCAATCAATACTCCCATTGCCTTTCACAGTTCAAACTTGTTCCACTTCTGAAAAATAGCCCATGCATCTTTGCTATGTCACCTTATTAGAATTAAATGCCACCTTGCAATGATGACACTGTGGTTTCAGGAATGATCTAAGTTGATAACCGACACAGACAGTACATCTCACTAGTCACATTAATCGCGCATAATCTACGCTTATTTAGAAGTACTTTTTCAACCTCATTTCGGGACTGACTCAGTGGGCGCAACGTTACTGCCATACAACCCCCCCAACATCAACAACGAAAGGCTTATTTATTCTGTGTTTCAGCTTCCGATAGCCGAGAACTCCCGATTTTCCCATTATCATTGCGCAAAAAATTTTGACCCCTAGGTTAAAAGAGTCTCCAAACGTCGGGGGAACACACCACTACAGAATTCATTCCAAATCTCGCCACTGTATAACAAATATGACGTCACCATTCAGTAATGGAGTCATAGCGGCGATCTCATTTGTAAATTGTATTGAAAGAAGTGTGGTAACGTGATGGGGGACATAGGAGGTTGGATCGACATAGTCTAACACGCTGTATATTATGGAATTCAGGAACCCAAACTGTGTGTTTATCTATATGAAGGACATCTATTCAACTGAACTAAACTACATATTTCCCAAATAATGTAATAATATATAGCCAGGCGTTATGCATATGCCAAAACATTGTGTTAAAAAGAGGCGACAATTCCCTGGGAACTATCTGATTAGGCCCTTTGAACGAAGCCTTTAATTCAGCAATTACGGTCGCATAATGTCCAAGAAAGCGACTAAACATGGCCGCTCTAGAATCAGAATTTGTATATACAAACACACAACTGCATTAAAATGAGGGCAGTATTAAGGTAAAAAAGTCTTGTATTATTACTCCGCCCATTATTGTTTTATAACACCCCTGTAGAGACCGGGAAACCAGTGACCTTCACTGGTGCTGCCCATGTACCAAGGGGTTGAAGCGGGGAGGCGACACTCGAGGAACAAACCTATTGAAGTTACTAGTCGACATTACCATACAGAAACCAGTGAAAACTACCCCTGTGTGGGTGGTGAACCCGTGAATAGATTCCGAAATTACCCCAGTGTTGCCTAGAGAATAGGGGTAATTCCTTTGTTCTAGACCCGGATTCATGACTGTTCACGACCGAATTCCTGGTTTTTTTTACCTGGGTTGTGTTTGAAAGGTACATGTATTTCTGACCTGTGACGCATACGAGACGTCTAACAGTAGATAATAGGAACTTGGCCAGAGTTACATTTGTCATTTGTTAAATTAATTTTAAATTAAAGGTCCTTTTACGGCTTTCTGCTTGTCGTATGTTTAAAAGTTTCAGAATTAAGATACTATTTTACTGTAAAATTGGGAGAAATTTACAAATAGTGAAGATGTAATTAATATTTTCTTTCATTAAAAAAATCATTTTAAATTTGTTTTTGTTTGAATAATTGCATCGACCTACGAGTCTACGAAGCTGCTATCGAACATGTAGTGCCATACATATCAGTTTGCGTATGTTTTTACATATCAATAATACTATAATATCAGGTTTATTTTAATCTCAATCGTGGCCTATAGGCCAATTGCTAGAGACTTTCTCAGCTTTCAATATTACAGACAGAACAATGCAACTTGGAGGCAGCAGCTTAAACCGCGCCATATTGCAACGTCAAAACACACCTACAAGAAACACACCCCGGATTGGTAGGGCGCTTTCATGGTCATTTGTCCATTTCAAATGAACCATGTAAAAGTGGCATTCAAGGTTTTAATCAATAGCTGTTATACATATCAAATCCCAATGGAGTGCCCGAATTAAATCCAGCCAAGTGGTCCCACTGAGATTAGAACCGTGGACCCTTTGCTCCAGAGGTAAGCTTGCTAACCACTAGACCACACATACGTTGTAGCGAGGTTGATATTGCGGGGTGTAATTGTATACTTTTTTAAAATTTTTGTGAAATAGATACGAAAACTGCGTGGTGATCCTATATTTCTCAAGGAACGTATAGTGCGCAACATCGATCAAGAATCACCACAATTTTTAGTCTAACTTTTTTTTAAATATTACTCTCACTACCGAAATTCAGAATGCCCTGGGGTTCGGGGTGGGGTTCTGGATACGGCCCGTGATCGTTGCCCGTATTGTTGCGCCACCTATATAAGCGTATCGTCAGGTTCGGTTTTTTTTTGGCAAACAACTGTTTTTTTGCGGCCAAATGGCAAACACTGGAAAAACCTGTTTTTAATAATAATAACTAATAATAATTGTATTTTTAACGCGCGACATATCCACGTAAACGTGCTCAATGCGCTGTGCATTGTGGGAGCCATGGAAGGCGTTCAGCACATCAGAGAAACCCATGATACAGAACAGATTTATGCAGGAAGCTCGATTTTAAAACAGGAGGAAACCGGCATAACCCGGAACAACCTCGGGAACGAGTAATGGTCGAGAAAGAATTCACATAAAACCACCGTGAACTAGCCCCAACCGGGGATCGAACCCGGGACCTCATTGGTGAAAGGCGAGGGAAGATAACACTATACGCCAACGCTAAACGGCTTAAACCGGCAAAATCTGGCTAAAACTGACAAAAACGTGAAACAACGCAACATAAATCCTCAAAACTTGAAAACCCACACAAAAAGTAATTAGCAGTAAATCAACTTATTAACATCATTCCACATAGTTTTTGGTCCTCATCAAGTCCTCAAAATAAACATTTTCAAATTGATATTGAAATTTCTGCAAAAGTGCAATTGTGAGCAATTATGTATAGGAGTCACAGGCCTTTGCCACTCGTGGGCAAAACTGCAGTTTTACCATTTGTTCCCACTTGGACAAAAAACTTTTTTGTCAGCTTCCGCATGCCCAAGAAGAGTGGAAAAACTATATTGGGAGCAGATGTCATAAATTACCTATAACATCTGTGTAAAACTGTAAAACCAGTTTACACTTCACACATCTTAAATCTTAACCTGTTAAAAGAACTTAACTCAGTGGAGGGCAATCACCTTGGTTTTATATCTGTACCATGTAACCATGCAAACAGATATGAAATATGTCATGAAAATTTAAGCAATTTAGTGTAAAATATATGGACTTGATAAGACAAAAACTATATGTAGCAAGTCTTGAAGTTTGTCTGTTTTTGGTTTGTGTGTTTCTGCATAAGTTTTGCATCAATTCTTGCTAGTGTTTTTTTATATTGGTTTAAACTAACAAAACTGGCCAAAACATTTTTTTTTCCAGATTTGGCCACTTTGCTGAAAAGCCGAACCCTGCAAATGTTGTGATAATTTGTTTCTTCTAATAAAAAGTTACTTTTTCTGAAGACCCCCAAACCTGTCATTTTCTTGAAGGTTGGCAGAACCTTTGTTTTGACCCTAAAAGTGCAGAATGGGCGTTGTCTTTATAAATTCATAGGATCCATTCCAGGACCTGCTAACCTCCCGCCTTCCTCCCCCCCCCCCCCGCCCCTTCAAGAAAATTGTAATCATTTTTTTATGTATGTATTTCTATAATTTTTTTTAACCTTCATGAGCATTATTTTGTACATAATACAGTGTTTTTTAGAAAAAATGTGAACAAATTAAAAAAAATTTTCCTTTTTTTTAAAGTGGCAAAAGTGTTTTTTTGCCAAGTGAAAACATGGTTAACACTTAAGTTCCCCAGCTAAAAAAACTTCCGTTAGTTGCCCAAGGGGGGGGGGGGTTCCTTGGGACCCCCAACCCAGAAAACCACTTTCACATGGGAATTTGATCACGGGTAAATTGGGGTCACGTAAGACCACATACCCACAATAAAAATTGAAATCCCAACTTTGACCTATGACCTAAGGCCAATTGAAAGTGTCACTCTCCGAAAAGGAGTGGTTCGCACATTTCCCTCCTCAGCAACGCCATATAAGGTTTTTGAACCAAAATATTTCATTATATCTACTCTAACTAACCAATTACAATAATCATTGCAAAATATAGCCAAATTATACCATCTTGGATTTTTTCCTCAGAAATACTTCAAATACCCCTTATTTTTCCCTAGACTTTACACAGTTAAGAGCACGCCATGACAAAATTAAATTGATCCTATCAGCATATAAAAGGTTATTTGTTTAGTATTATTAATTATTAATTAATTTGGCCGCGCCTCCTAATGGATATTCTAAGCAAATAAATCCCACAGATTTAATAATAATTCCTTTAATTTTTTAATTAGTAAATATCCTTGATTTTTTCACTTCCGTAGTGCCCAAGGGGGGGGGGGGTTCCTAGTACCCAACCTAATTATTCTAATGAAGCCGTGGGCGAATTGAATAAAGAAGCGTATTTCATACATCAGACAATTCAAAAAAAACTCCTTGAAAAATTTGATTGCGTACCGCGAATTGCCAAAAAAATCAAATGTTGGTCTATGGAACCCCCCCCCCCCCCTTGGGCACTTAAGTGTTTAAAAAAACGCTTTTTTTCTTCCCACTCGTGGCAAAAACCTTCGAACCCTGCGTATAGTGACAAACTGGATTTGTTCATACTTATTGCTTCAAGCTGCCACGCTACCATGATGGTGACTTGCACCTCTCGTAGATGGAGCAATGATCATAAATATCCCGAAGCTCAAAATGGATGTTCATTGCCAGTCACATAAGCAACCGTTCACATTGAACATTTTTCATCAAAAAATGGCGAGTTGACGACATGGAAACTTGGAAGCATTTTGAGGGTTACCAAAAGAAGCGATCTCCAGTGAGTTGAATTTGAGATTTATTTATACAACATAAAAAATGGAGGTAATGTTAAATTATATTTCTGAACACGGAATATATGAAGTTACAGGGCGAGTCAAAATGATTTGGACCCAATTTCGCCATTTTTCGCGTTTTTTGCGGACCTTAGTGTTTCATTCATATGACTGGATGTTGAACCTTGTCATTCCGAAGAATTTTTTTGTCACAGTGGCAGTAGGCTGGGGGGAGCAAAGAAGGGGGTGCCCCGGGCGCACCTCAGGGGTGATGAAATTGACTTGGGGAAAAACAAACATTGACACAAGACAAAAATTAACGTGTGTGGATGTTGTGGTTAAGGCAAGAAAGAGTTAATTGAGAGCTCTCAGCAGTCGTCACTCCAACCCTTATATTATCGTGGCGCAACCAGTTGGGGGGGGGGGTCCCCCGCATCAAAAATATCAGGAAGGGGAGCAAAAAAATGGGGAAAGGGGAAAAAAAACAGAGGAAGAAAAGGGGAAAAGAAGAGAACAAAGAGGGAAAGAGGAAGAGAGAAAGGGAAAGAAGAAGAGAAGGGAGAAGATGAAGAGAGGAACACTCAGCTAAAAAAGTTTAAGAGATTGTGAACCATGAAAGCCGAGGTCAGTGTTTTGTCGTGTGTTCTATGATAGCGCTTCTCTATACAATGTATGTGGATGACATGAAACTTTCACCGAATTCGCTCAGAATACCATACAAATACGTAAATAAGCAAGTAATACCACTAACCTTCATGGCATCAGTTCCAACCTTTTCAAAGCCCTCCCTACAGAAATAAACAATATCCCTGGTGCATGAGCAGCCAATAGCTATCGCGGACACACAGTATAAACAAAGACCATGAGACGCATTACTGGCTGCCTACGTCCCAGTCCATCCGAGTTTGAGTCTCTGACCAGTGCTTCAGGCATTGAACCTGCAGTGCTTCGGAGCGAGAACATCACACAACTGGTTAATAGGCTGCACGGTAAAGTTAGCAGGATATTGGATATTGGATATTCGGTTAGATAGTAGAAGGGATGTTCGGCTAGACGGACATTAGCCTAAGAATTCGCCCGCCCGTTTTTTCAATGATTCATAGCAAAATAAGTAACAATTGGATTTTTTTTATTTTTGCTTCAAATATTTCCAAGCACCCCACTCTTTTCCACAAGAAATAAAAACACTTCACACAGTTAAGGGAGATCATTAGGTTTCACAGTCATTTTCTGCAATGACATGATGTAATGACGTACTCCCCCCCTGAAAAAAAAGTCACCGTGATTTTTTTTTTTATTTTGGCTTGAAATATTCCCCAGCACCCACACTCTTCCCCAAAGAAAATAAAAAACACTCACCACAGCTTAAGGGGGATCATTAGGTTTTTCAACAGTCATTTTCTTCATATGACATGATTTTTAGGACTTATACCCCCTCCTTGAAAAAAACATCGTAAATTTTTGTTTATTTTGGCTTTCAAAATATTTCCCCGCACCCAAACTCTTCCCACAAAGAAAAATATATTAAACACACGTCACCCAGCTGGGGTTTAAGGGAGATCATTAGGGTTTTCATCAGTCATTTTCTGGGTTCAGATGACATGATTTAAGGACTATCCCCCCCCCACCCTGAAAAAAAAGCAAACCCGTCAATTTTTTTTTTATTTGGCTTAAATAGTCACCAGCACCCACCAATCTTCCACAAAGAAAATAAACAACCACTTCACACAGGCTTAAGGGAGATCCATAAGGTTTTCAATCAGTCCTTTTCTTCATATGACATGATTTCAAGACTTACTCCCCCCCCCTGAAAAAGCAACAGGTCAATTTTTTTTTATTGTGGCTTCAAAATATTCCAGCACCCTGTTTTTATTTTCTTGTGGGAAGAGTGGGGGTGAAGTGTTTTATTTTCTTTGTGGGAATCAGGAAGAGTGTGGGTTTGCTGGTGGAATATTGAAGCCAAAATAAAAAAAATTGACGGTTTGCTTTTTTAAGGGGGTGAGAGTCCTTAAAATCATGTTCATATGAAGAAATGACTGATTGAAACCTTAATGATCTCCTTAAGCTGTGGTGAAGTGTTTTTATGTTCTTTTGTGGGAAGAGTGTGGGTGCTTTGGAATATTGAAGCAAAAATAAAAAATTGTGTTTTTTAATTCTTTCTTTTTAATAATGTAATCATTGAAAAAAACGGTCGGCGAATGTCCGTTAGGCGACTGTCCGTCTAGCCGAATCATTCCTATGGTTGAGCTATTCTTTTGTTAGTGGCATCATTCAGTACGAGTTGTTCTTCGTTCTAACCAATTTAGCTTCCGTCCAAAACCGTTCCACCCACATTACCATTCAATGATTTCTATACTAGATTGCTGAGGATACTGACTATAAACTTCATTCTGTCGAAATTTATTTTGACCTAAGCAATACATTCGATACCTTGAAGCAATCCAATTTTATCAGTAAATCAATTCATTATGGTATTCGAAAGTTTGGCCAACCCAAGGGATTTAAAACAATTATTCGGAAAGGACATCACGTGTTTTTGTTTCGGGTGGTGTCCAATCTCTTGTGCGAGTCAGCTAGGATTAACTGCTGGTCGTCTTCTTTTTATTATATTTACTATATCTCTATCGCCTTGTATGTTCAAATTACTCTTGTTCATTCTATTCGCGCGACGATAACCCACACTTACTTTACGAATAAAGTGTATTTTTATCTGATTCAAGTAGAACTAACTTACCTTAAATGTTGGCACAAAATTAGTTGGTTTTCAGAAAAAATAGAGCACTATTCAGCATTAAAGTTGGCATTTATAACAGTTGTGATTTGTAAAGTTAATTTTTTGGAATTTAATGATGATATTCTCACTTGGCCCCCCTCTCACATAACAGCCATATGAGTGAGAAAATCTCAATTCCCCCGGGCCACAGTCCCAGTACCTTCAATTCACCAGTGTATTTAGAAAATACACCCCCTGTGTCCTTGGTGGATGCGCATATTGTAACTCAGTGGTCTACAGCCGCTGCAGAGCCGAATATGGCCGCACCCGCATAGTGTAACAGCTCTCACACAAAGAAGAGATGGACACAGTACTCAACGAGACCCCTTGAGAACCATTACTGGTTGCTCCGTCCCACTCCATCTGAGTTTCTGCCAGTGCTTTTCAGGCATTGCACCTGCAGTGCTTCGGAGAGAGAACACCACACGCACCAACTGGTGAATAAGGCTTTGTTGTACAACAAGCACCTGCTGCGAAGAATCACTATGTAAAGAATCACACCAGCTCAGAGACGTGCTTTCGTCGGACCTTTAATCTGTCGACACGATGCTAAACTCTGCAGTCCCTCATCAAACTATACAGATATGGAAATACTGCCTGGCTAGATACTCACGAGAAACCAACTAACTATTACACCATCACAGAACTAACACCTGGTAGCAATTTTCCACGCAAGGAATGGGTAACCTTAAACCGATTCGCACAGGAGTCGGTCGCTTCAACAGCAATGCTGCCCACCGATGGGAGCCAGCTGTCAATGTGGTTCTCCTCACAGACTGCGGATCACATCTCAATGAGGCCTCTACCTTTCGCCCACCGGTGGAATAACTTCCAAAACCCCAACAAATCAACCAATTGAGTTGGCTCCAACGTTTCCAACATATTTAGCTGCATGCCTCATACGCAACAGAAAAGAAGAAGACCCCTGTTTTTTTAATGATGTACACAAAACGGTTATGACGGTATAAGGAAGATTTATTGAACACTTTTTTTTAAGACTGTGTTGTGGCATATTTGGGTCTACAAATAAGACAATACTTAAAGCATTTTCACAGCTCGAAAGGGTGCCACCGATGTTTGTTACTCCTACGGAATATTTAATTTAAGTCTTTCAAGAAAATTGATGCAAGTTTAATACTTATTTTTCAAATGATTTTGTATATAGTAGAGGCATCAATTGGTAATGGTGAGTGCATTTTAGGGGGTAAATTATCACCAAATTTATTTGTGCACTCGGTTAAATAGCCCGATTATTCTGGGACTTGATTTGCGTTGCTAAAGCCGTCACTTTTTAATTCAAGTCTTAGCCTTGGCATATACTGAACCGTGGTAGTGGGAAATTGCTCTTTGAAAACAAAGATTAAAGATATACGAGGACATCTCCAGAAAAGAAGGCGCTAAATGTTTTTTTTTCGAATATTTTTTTTGTATATTGGAATCTTTGCCAATGTATTAGATCACACCTGATGATGAAGTGAATAAGCCTGAATACACCGTCTTTATGTACATGAGACATTAACACTTAAGTGACAAGGGGGGTTCCTATGGACCCCAAACAAAATTTGTTTTCGAACATAAAAAGAGGGGATCAAAAAATTTCCCCCCAGATTTTTTTTATAATTTTCTGACTTTTAAATGCGCTTCTTTTCATACCAAATAATTCAAATCGGCTAAGCCTTAATAAGTTAATAGTGGGGATTTCCCATCGGCCCCCTTGGGCAACTAACGGTAGTCCTTTGAGAATATTTTAAAAATCAAGAACCAATGCGATTTTTTTTTTTAATTTTTTAGGTTTTTTCTTTTTTTAAAATTATTTATAAAAACTAATAACCGTTATGTCTGAAAAACAAAACAATTTCAGCGGGGACGTTGCTAAACGTTACTGTAAAAACTTATGGGAAAATGGACGTGTAATTTTGCAAAAACACCCGTTAAAAATAAAGGGACTCCCTCTAAAACTGGCTGTTTGTGTAAATGTATGTATTTGGGTCTTCTAGAAAAAGATATTCAAACATAAAATAAGTTTTCAAAATGTTTGATGTTGTAAGCCCAAGGCTCATTGGAATTTTCTGTATCTTTGCCAATTTTCGCCCACGTGTTTTGAAAACAATATTTTGCCCCTAATTGCAGCCAAATATAACCAAATCTCTAATGGGACTAATGGGAGGTGGAAAACCCCTTGGTCACCTAAGCGTTAAGATGATGATTTTGCATTTTCTGTCGTATATATAGGGGATGTTATTGAACGCTGTCTGCAGCAAAACCAAACCTTTATTTGCATATACATGTATATCAGGATATACAAATAAAGTGTATACAAAAACTATTTAATGCAAACAAGACATACGGTATGCAAACACAATCTAATGCAAACAGACCACATACAAATAAAATCATACAAAGACTTAAAAAAAAACCTACTTTCAACCAAAGGAGGTTGGGAAAGCTTGCTCCAACAGGACCAGGAGTAGAAACAGCCCTTACGTTGGCGTTGATCTCTAATAGCCACCACCTTTACTCAAAATCAGCAAACAGTAAGTGTCAGCAGCAAAAAGTTTTGAACAAAACACTTTTTCTTTGTTGTAAAGTAAGATAGCACTGTTAGCTAACGTCCCTGAAAAAATCATAGTTACAGAGTCAATAGTTATTAAGGTATGACCCCAACAATCAAGTAACTCGCAGGACCATTTTACAAAAATGAGGAGCGGGTAACCACTAGACCAGCAATGAAGACAAGAAGGGGCAAATACATATTGATTGCAATCAACATTTACTTGCCCAAATTCCTTGCAGAATAATTTCTACTGGATGAAATAACTGCATTTACATAATTATTATTTAACTGATAATGATAAAACATTAAGGCCGGTATTCACAAAAGCGGGTTAACTTTAACCCAGTGTTAATTTTAACCATGGGTTAAATATCCCATAGAGAATAACATGAATTTAACCCATGATCGTGGGTTAAACCCTGTTTAACCCTGGGTTAAAGTTAACCCGCTTTTGTGAATACCGGCCTAATTTATTGGTGATACAATACGTTTCAAGACGATATAAACCTATGACTAAGTCATAGACAAATTCCGCATTACATAAAATGATAAATGCGGTGGGCTGCAACTTGCTTGTTACTGAAAATAATGTTACATTCTCAACTTTATGAAGGTAAAACATACGTTTTCAACACAAAACTCAATAACAATATCAGTATATTCATTCTGTCGTTAAAATTTGGGTTAAGATAACTCTTTGTGTGCCGTCACAAAATAATGATGAATGATTAGCTCTATCCGATGCTGTCTAATTTGGACAATACGAAGTGTTTGTTAGTTTGTTTATCACACATTCCTAATTCCATCTTTCAAGTATGTTAAAATTATTAGCTGTTATTACCAATGGAAACATTCATATGTTAATATCTGTTGGACTTATTGGTGGTTCTGGGCGCAAAACGTACAGTGCCGTATTTGTAGTGTATAGTGTTCGCCTGCATGTTACTTGATTTCTGGGGTCATATCTTAAAAAAAATTGATTCTACCTTTTTGAAATGTTCAGGGACATCAGCTAACAGTCTTATCCTACCTTACAACAAAGAATAAGTGTTGCGGTTTTTGTGGGACACCCGGTACAGGGTGTCCCAAAATTGGTGCAAGCAGATAAACTGATTTTAAAAAAAAAAACTGCTGATGCTGTGGATTTCATTTTCCTGGAAGATGTACACTTTTGCTCTTTTTGTATAAATTGCGCAAATCCCATGACAATCCGCCCACGCAAGCTATGACGAATTATTAAAGGACATCTGTTATCTTGCCCATTGACACAAACACGTTGGCCACGGTGGGGCTCGAACTCACGCTCTAATAATCACGAGTCCTGGCATTTTCCACTGGACTACACACGCTCCGATTTTTTTCAAATTATTCCAAATTCTTCATATAGTCCCAAATGACCAGTGAATAATAAGAATAATAAAACTTGCACTAATTTCACCATTTGCTCATGTAATTAGAGGTCAAAATGTAACAATGGTCTACATATCATCTGGGGTCATTAATGCTTACCACCTAATTTAAATACTAAAATGTCAGATGCAGGGCATAGATGCATTTTCAATTTGAGACTAGTTTGGTCAAAATCGGAGCACTCTGAAAGAATTACCCCAGGATGACCTTGAACCGTTATGAGCCTATAAATAATCCTGAAACCAATGACCGTAGATATGGCAAACTATACATTTTTTTTAATCCTCATGACCAGATGAGTAAGTTGGTGTAGGTTTCAAAACAATTAACCTGTTTTACTCTTGCCCCCTGTACAAAATTTACCCCTATTTTGTATATGTTCCCCATTGTTAATTTTTTTTCTAGACTTTTGACACATGTATGAAGTATGATAACACAAAAATTGTTTCTGTTCCAATTTTAGGTCAAAAACAACTTTCTTGTACTACCTGGATTTTGCAACCACCAACTTTGCTGATCAATGTAGTCACCCATCCCTGCATTAATTTCCCTTCATGGCAAGAGTTAGGGACCTGGGAAGTACAATAATATCAGTGACAAGCTATGTGTGATAATGAATGCCCCTTTAGTTGGCAAACATCATTGACCTTTGAGCTGTGTTTTGGCAATCAGTTCCTTGTGCCTACGCAAATTTGCAAAGTCATTGTTTTCATTTT
The DNA here is from genome assembly GCA_023653785.1 of Ophioderma brevispina. Classification (NCBI taxonomy): domain Eukaryota; kingdom Metazoa; phylum Echinodermata; class Ophiuroidea; order Amphilepidida; family Ophiodermatidae; genus Ophioderma; species Ophioderma brevispina. The sequence continues at coordinate 21,703 of JAMKCH010000760.1, forward strand.
GATTTTTCTAAAACTACTTGCTACATTTAGAACAACTATATAGCTCCTTAACTCCTGCTTATCTCGTTAACACAATCTCAGAAAATATTGTCAAGATATTTAGCATAATATAGATTTTTTTAAATAAAGAATATTGGCAAAAGATATTTAAAAATATTGAACGAATTTTACATACATGTACGATTAATATTTAGACATCCCCTTATCACATTGATGCAGTAATTTTGAGAAGAATAGAATAGCATTTCCAAACATCTTGCCAGTCGAGAATATCGGTTACTCCTTCATGTAATTTGATTGATTTTCTTTCATCCAAATCAACCAGATCCATAAGCTTGGCACGTGTTGTAAGGAGACCATAATTTAAATCATTAGGAAAATTACACGTAACATTAACACCTCTTATACTCTGGGCCATAATTTCTTGGACATACAAACGCGCGCGTTACTCGTTGTGCGTACTACGTCTACGTTAGCTTGACAAGTCATAGCTCGGGGCAAGCCCCGGACTTTCCAATATGGAGTGCCCAGTTAGAGTAACCTCACAGATTTCTATTTATAACACTAGATAGCAAACGCCAGCTCAAAAGCCGTAACCTTCTTTTCCCGCAGCGCGTACTTATTTCCATAGCGTGGTGTACCAATTTATTCATATATTCCCTGATTTACATAGCGTGGTGTACAATTTATTCATATATTCACGCAGTTTGCATAGAACGATGTACCGTTTCCAGGCCAACAGGTTACGGCGCATGCGCGTACGCATGCGAGTTTCGAATGGATACCGTAATGAATATTTATAATTTTCAAAACACGGTTACGGTGGCCGCCTATTCTTCAACGCGGGCGTACGACATCTCTGTTATTAATATCTATGAGTAACCTCGAACTACGTCTACGTGTAACCCATGGAACTATATATATTTACGTCGTTGGTGTAACCCGATGGTGCGCCGTTTTGGCGGAAAGCGGGGGTACGTTCTAAACTGTCCAAGAAATTATGAGCCGGAGTATTAGTAGGGTTATAAATGAGAATCCTATAGGGCGCTCCTATTAGTAGGGTTACAAATGAGAATCCTATAGGGCGATCCGGGAACTTTGTGATATGACGTCACTCTTTGTTTATTTTTTGTACAGCGGCGTGATAATGCCGTTGACTAAAACGGCGCAAAATATAAACAAACTTAACTTACTTAAGTGACAGCCAATTCATGCAGCAGAAATTAGCGTGTTACACTCGCCAATCTGACTCAAAACTTAAAACATAACAAATGAAACTATTTCGGTTGACATATTTTAACCTAAAGTTTTTTAAAAATGCAGCAAAACAAAGGACTATTTACCATCCGCTCATGTATTTTGGGTGATGTGGTTTGTTATCAAAGGCATCAACGGAAGTGACGTACCTCCGGAGTGATCTATTCTCGAAGTTTGGGGAAGAAGGTTTGATGATGTTTTTGTTATAGTTTGAAGGGTGTTGAATCAGATTTGTTCTTTGTCCAATATTTGGGGAATGTGGAGAACATTGTAAAATAAGGGGTAAAATTGGTACAGGGGAATTGTTTAAATGTTTTTAAACACATTTTTAAAATGTACACCAATGTATTTGTCTTATTATAAGGATTAAAAAAGGTATAGTTTGCTTAGGTTCCGACCTTTAGTTAAACGGGTACAACCATATTAAAGTTGCCCTTAGTTAAACGGGTAAAACCCGATAAGGTTCACGCTTTAGTTAACGGGTCCAACCCCTTAATTTCCCCTTTAGTTAAACTGTACAAACAACCCTATTAAGGTTCACCTTTATTAACTGGTATCAACCTATTAAGGTTCCCTTTATTAAAACGGGTCCACAACCCTATTAGGTTCACTTCACCCTACTTTAGTTAACGGGTACAACCAATTAAGGTTTCACCTAACCCTACTTTGTTAAACGGGTACAACGGCCTATTATAAGGTTCACCTTTAGTTAAACGGGTACAACCCTATTAAGGTTCACCTTTAGTTAAACGGGTTCAGCCATATTAAGGTTCACGGTCATCCTTGTTGTAACACTTTCCTAGTGCTTCGATTTTTTTAAACTGGTGTCACACTGTGCATCTTGCAAGGTTGGCATTTAGTTTGCGTTATAATAATAATAGGCAAAAAATGACACACAAGAGACACGGTCTATAGAGCAAATATTTTGACAACCGGTTTTGATCAATTCTGACCATGGATTTTTTCCCCATCATGATTGATCTTCTTGACCTTATCGGGGGGTGTAGCTGTGTAACTAAAGGTCGGAACCTAGAACAAACTATAACCCTGACCTTTTTTAATCCTTATAAGCTCAGATACATCAGTGTACAATTAAACACAATTTGGCTTGATTTCAATTACCCTTTACTCAATTTAAACCAACTTATTTTGCAATAATTCCACATTTCCCAGAGGTTGAGAAAAATTGTGATTCAGCACCCTTGCACACAAATAGAAAAACATCGTCAAACCTTCTTCCCAATACTTTGAAATATGATTCGCATTTGTAACCCTGACTGATTTTAACAAAAAAAAATTAAAGCCATGCATGGGCCTTAAAATAGGAAGGGGTGTAATTGCCTCCTTGAAATGTGCTAATTGATGTTTGCTGGTTGCGTGGGCAAACGAGAACATAACTTCCCCCCCCCCATAATTTTCCCCAGAACAATCCTTCATATTCTCTCAAGTACATTAAAAACTCATGGATTATAATTTATGAATACTAAATACAAATCGTATGTCAAAGATTCAGCCCTCCGTACGCAGTGGACGTACCAGGGGGGGGCAAGGGAAGCTGACCCCCCCTGTGGGAATCTGCCCCCCCTTTCCCCTTGGCTTGCCCCCGAAATCTGTGTTCCCCCCTTTTTCCCTCCCCCCTGAAAAAGCTGGTTACGCCACTGTCCGTACGTAAATTGTAACCCTGGACTATCACATACATTGGTAACAAACACCTCTCATGTACAAAAGGTTTTTGAGTGATTAAATATGTTGTTGACAGACTGACAGGAACCAATGAAACGCGATTCTTAATTGCCGCAAGTGGTGCCTTACGGAGAGGGGGCCAAAACAAAGTTTGTACATGGGTCAAAATTTTTAAATTGATCAATCATGTTGAAAAGCCCCATGTTATCTTCTACCATAAGTATTCAGAAAAGGTATATTTGTAATATGTAACAAGCAGCCTAAGTTTCATAGCTAAGGCTAAAAACACAAAATTCATAAAAAGGGGGTCAATTTTCCAAGTTTGTACATTGGGTCAAATTTAAAAAACTGCTCCGATTTGGATAAAAAATGGTGCAAATTATGTGGAGCTCATAGGTAAATTAAGGAATAGTTTTGAGTGTCTCAATTGCTTGTCTTAAAAAGTAGGGGGGGTAACACGATCGACAGCCCCATTGAATGCAATGGACGTTGCCCGTCTGTGCCCCCTAACATCGGAACTAAGCATTTTAGAACATCAACTATTCTTATTTTATATGAGCTCCACCAATATTTGCACCATTTTTTATCCTAATCGGAGCCCAATTTAAATTTGACCCCTGTACAACTGAAATTGACCCTTATTATATTTTTGCTGTTTTTACCTATAACTCTGAAACTTTAGGCTGTACAATATTACAAACTATACCTTTTCCGAATCCTTGTGTTTAGCCACATAACAGGGTGTGGCTTTTCAACATGATTTGGACAATTTACAAATTTGACCCCTGTACAAACTTTGTTTTGGGCCCCCTCTCCTTAATGCCCACTGCCGGCACTTAAGATTCACGTTTTAGGGGTTTCCGTCAGTCTGTCAACATATGTAATCACTCAAACACTTTTGTACTTGAGATGTGTTACAATTTCTGTTAGCTATTCCAGTGGCAAATTGTTCTCTCTCTCTCTCTCTCGTCGTTTTGGTTTCTCATTTTAAATTTTAACCAGTGTTCTCATTTTTCATTTCGCTGCAGAATTCTATTGCAGCTGTTGGTTCTTATCAGTAGATCCGTATATGAGGATGAAGTAAGTAATATCTCATTCCCTTGGCCACATTTTTCAGTACCTTTCATTCACCCCCCCTGTTTTTTTTTGGGGGGGGGGCATGATATATGATCCCCAAATCACACACACAAGGTCAGTTCATGTCAATGTAGGCCTATGTAACCAAGTACCACACCCACTTAACTGTTCGTCCTTGGTAAGATGAGCTTATTGGTAACTCATAGTAATAGAATTGTCTTTGTTTTAGTAGTAAAGAGGTGCTTTCCGATCCTCGATCCTCGCCGATACCATTGAGGTTCTGTGGACCCAAGATCCTGTATCCCAATATCATTATCAAAGCAAAATCTTTAACTTGAAAATTTTTCTTTTGGTGTTATTGTTTTGTCATTGCTTTTAAATTATGTGATGTTCTTTAATTAAAAACCAACTCATGCATGTCTCAAGCACTGCCAGCCTCATCATCGGGACTGCAGTCTTCGAACTGCCTGTGAAATTTACCGGTACGGATTTTTTTTAATAACAGCCCAATAATATTTTCTTATTCTATATGTTGTTCCCAGTTTAAGACATTTTTCACATTATATTTTCATATTTTCGATGTAAGGTTGGTGTTTTCGTCCCCAGCAACCGAAAATGTGCATTTGTTTAAAACAATTTCGTCTTTTATTAATTATATTAAACATTTAATCATTAATTAACCTTTTTTTCATGCCATTTCGTCAAAATCAATTTAAAATGTCGTCGTTTCCTGGCTCATCATTTGCAGGTACAAAGCAATTTCGTCTTTTGGTCCATATATTTCAACTTTTAGCTCATATATTTCGTCTCGTGTGAGATATGGTATATGTCATGACTAAAAGGTAGGGGCCTGTAACATCAACATTTTTTTTCATAATTTTTTCTGGCGCTTTTTCCTTGTTTATTACCAGCACAAACAATAACAAACAAGATTATGAAAATAAACAATACTCACAAAATAACAATAATAATTCAAAATAAAAGAAAATGAGGCTAAAGAAATTAAAAAACAGAGTGCCCCAAGCCACATGAGGGGGGTGTTTTGAACGAAGAACCATTTCGCCGCCCGGACAAAGATTTCCAGAAGGCATAGACTGATGTTCAGCCCCAGCCCACTTCGGGGCCGCCCCCTACGTGAGCGCACGGCCACTGACTGTACAGAACCATCGTTGCCCGCCCGCCCGCCAATGCGGGACCGCACGCCCCCTGCTTGAGACGCCCGCCTCCCGCCCCGCCAGGTCGCTCGGTCCCTTGCTACCTTTCTGCTGGCTATTATAGACCTAACTCTTACCCATGGCCATATACCTCCCCAACACTAACGAATACGAGCTTAATGTGAAATTACCTGACCAAGACGAATTGCTTTGTACATTCAGATGATGGGCCATGGGTGAAACCAAGTTAAATTGATTTTGAACATGTATGAAAATAAAGTTAATTGTATTGATCAAATGTTTAATATAATTGACCAAAGACGAAATCGTTCTAAACAAACGCACATTTCCGTTTTCTTGGGACGAAAAACAACTTAACGAGATATGCAGACGCGTAACCAGACCTGAGCCTCCGGGGTGGCAAAACTCAAGAAGTTTCCCTAAATTTTTCCGGCTCGCTACGCTCGCTGGGTAGACCCATATTTTTTGCACTAGGTTCAAAATTCTGAAGAGCGGGGGGGGGGGGATTATTTCCTTCTCCGTCCCCTTTTCCCTCCCCTTTCTTCTCTCCTCCTTTCCTTCTCTCTTTTCCCTTCTCCTTCCCCTTTCCTTCTCTCTTTTCCCTTCTCCTTTCCCTTTCCTTCTCTCTTTTCCCTTCTCCTTCCCCTTTCCTTCTCTCTTTTCTCTTCTCCTTCCCCTTTCCTTCTCTCTTTTCTCTTCTCCTTCCCCTTTCCTTCTCTCTTTTCCCTTCTCCTTCCCCTTTCCTTCTCTCTTTTCTCTTCTCCTTCCCCTTTCCTTCTCTCTTTTCCCTTCTCCTTCCCCTTTCCTTCTCTTTCTCCCTCTTCTTCCCCTTCTTCTCGTCCCCATTTTACCCCTTCTCCGTCCCCTGGTTACGCCACTGGAGATATGAAATATAATGCAAAATGTTTTAAACTAACTGGGAAAACCTATATTAAAATTAAACCGTTTCGAACTGAAGGGTGGATTTGCACGTTTGTTCATTCTTTCATGTTTTTTAAAATAATCGACAAAATATCCATTTGAAAGCAGAGAAAAATCTAACAAATGAAATCATAGCAGGTTTGTAACAGTGCATGTAAATTAATGACCATTATTAACATAGCACTTACTAATGCAAATAATTATATTTTTTTCTTTAAGTGCGCCTGGTGTTCACGAACAAAAACTTGGCGACGTAATGTCTGGTGAACAAGTAGCAAGGTATTCTTTCAAAATATCTGTTTATGTTTTTAAAAAAATGTTTAAAAAAAATATTTCGGAAAAATTATGTACTTCCCGGAGGTGAGCTACCTTGGTCCTTAACCGAGCATCTTTTCTCTTTGGGGTCAATGGTCTAAAATGATTTAGGGAGTTTAGTAAAGATCTGTCCATAATTTAATTTTGCTTGTACCAGAATTCAGTCTGTATAATAAAGCGTTCCTTAATAGGTGAAATGTTAAGCTTGATATCACGTTCTTTGTCTAATTCAACGTTATGGAAAATGGTATTGCATTAATCAGCAATTGTTCCTTTTTGTGTTTTGTACAGGGTGATTGAAAGCAAGAACCCTAAATTTGCCGTTGGTTGTCATGTTGTAGCAGAGGTTGGTTGGACCTCTCATGCTGTCTCCGATGGTAAAGATGTGACAAAGGTGGACATACCCAAAGGCCTTCCTCTGTCTTTGGCTCTTGGGATACTTGGCATGCCAGGGTACGTTCATTCCTAGATTTCTTGATACTCAAGTATTTTATCAAATTTATTAGCGAAGAATTAAAATACATGTATATGTGTAAATGTAGTTCTACTATAGTTCTGTGCTTTACTGATATCTTGTCCAGTACTTCGTATCATATGTTCCAACTCTGTGCATTGATGTTTTAGGAGGAGCGCATACCTGGGTCTGATTGACCTATGTAATCCAAAAGCAGGAGAAACCGTGTTTGTCAATGGTGCTGCTGGAGCTGTTGGGGCAGTCGTCGGGCAAATTGCAAAAATACTGGTAAGGCATTCATGGATCTGTTTACACTAGATTTGACTACTACTGTCTGAACTAGCTCTCATTTATGTGAGGGCAGAGAAAGCCCAGGTCAAAATTCCATTTTGATCCCAGTTGAAAGTTGTTCCACTTTCCGTGACGGATCTAACTGGTTTCACCTGTTTTTAATGGTTTGTAACTGGTCTTAACTGAGTTCAACTGGTCAGTAAAAAACCTAGTTGAAAATTGTTCCATTTTCCGTCACGGAATCAACCGGATTCAAATGGATATTTTACTGGGATCAACTGGATTTCAACTGGTTCCAGTTGAAACCAATTCAAGTGGGACCAACTAGAATTTTTGACCTGGGAGAGCACCAGAGGGACTACACAAAGACCCAAGGTCAGTTCTTTTTGGATAAAACTATAAGTTCCAGTTAGAGCTGTAGAGTTAGAGTTCGAGTTGCTTTTAGAGTTAGTGCTGGAGTTGAATTTATAGTTCGAGTTAGTGTTAGTGTTGCAAAGTTAAAGAAACTTCAGGTCATTTCCAGAAAGAAGCGCCCCAATTTTTGTCGAACCCCGGTTTTTTGCATATTTGGAATGCTTACCAATGTATTAGATCACACCTGATGTGAATAAGCCGAATACGCCATCTTTATGTAATAAGATGATGTTTTAGTATTTTCTGTCGTGCACGACAGAAATTCAAGGGGAACAAGGTTTGCGGTTTTCTTTTGTACCTATTTGTCCAATAAACCTTCGCAACGTTCTCGGTGGTCTACAACCGACCCAGTGAAATTTGAGAAAAATTCGTATCCTACAAAATCTCCTCCTGTCACTTTAAGTTCGAGTTGGAATTTGGTTTGCAATTAAGTTAGGGTTAGGGTTTGATTTAGGGTTAGGGTTATAAACTACAAATATGTTTTCTAACATGAGAAACTCTAAAAGCATCTCAAACTCTATGATGCAATTCTGGCCTCCAAGAGAATGAACGAAAGGGTATGGGTATAAGTACGGAGGATGTGTGAATGAAGGATAATTTTCTAAAAGAATAACAAACATGATGATATTAAAAATGTTAACAAATAATGCGCTTTTTAATCAATGTAGGGATGTCGTGCGGTAGGATGTGCTGGGTCAGATGACAAAGTGACATATCTCAAAGAGCTAGGATTTGACGAGGCTTTCAACTACAAGAAATTGACCGACTTGGCAGCGGCTATTAAATCAGCAGCTCCGAAAGGAGTGGATGTGTTTTTTGACAATGTATGTATTTTCATCAATATCGATCAAAGTCTTACCCTTACCTTAATCCTGAATCTACAGCTCTAACTCTACAGGGTCCTTAGCTTTGCTGCTAGGTCAGGTATAGACTTCCTCCCAACTTTCAATAATTTAACTGTGTTCAAATAAAGAAACTCTCCAACACATTCTCAATAGGCCTATATGTCCGACAGCTCTAAATCAAGGACATTTCACCTGGCGGCACAACTCAATTCTCTCCACAATCCTGAGCAAGCTTCACGATGTAATTTTCCAAAATGCCATCCCTGGGATTAAAATCTATGCTGATATTTCTGGCTGGGTTATTGGGGGAGGTACTGTTCCACTTAATATTCTCACCACAAGCCAACGTCCCGATCCTGTGATCGTGGACGAGGTTGGAAAGCGCATTTTCGTCATGGAGTTAACCATTCCGTTTGAAATGAACATTAATGATGCCCAATCTAGGAAAATGGACAGATATAGCTCCCTTATAGCGGCTACAAAGCTAAACTTTGTTGTGTCGAGATTGGTTCTAGGGGGCTCATCACCAAAGACAACGAGACCAGATTGAAAACCATTTTTCAATTTGTATATGCTAGATCCCCAAAATCTTTTTTTTTTTAGATTCTGTCCAAAGACGCTTTGCTTTGTAGTTATGCTTTGTGGAACTGCAGACACGAGCCCCAGTCGGGTTTAATGCCCATAAAGTCAAAATCTAGTAGGCGGCTCTGTAGTCATTGCCTATCTATTAGCCTCACTCACTTTTCTCCTGTCCTGCAGCCTCTCACAACCTTCCATTTATATATTTTTAAACTGTATATTCCTATTCTACGTATAATGGTTCTTTTTTGGTCTTTTTGTTGTGTTTTGATGTATTCACCCTGCCTTGAAGTTTGGGTTAAAGTGACCCAAATTGGTAAGCAATCATAGAATGGTCTGTATTTAGTCCAACTATCATATGAAATGCATAGTATTTTCATTTTCTCCATTATAGGCAGTAGATTCAAGAAGAATTTGGAATTTTAAACTGGGATCAAAATTGACCTCAGAAAAGGCCAAAGTGGGTAAAAAATATTTGACCCAAGTAAAAATCATAGAATGGGGATGTATTTTATTCCAACTTCATATTGCAATGCAATAGTATTCAGTTCCTCCAATGTAACAGGTGGTCCCAGAAAATTACACCCTAACTATAGTCGACCATAACTTCAAAGTAAGTATCATATTTGAGAATTTTAAAAAGAATCTAAACTACAATTACTTTTTAACAGTTTAATGTAACATCACTCGGTTCGGTTCAGTAGTTTTAAGAAATAACGATTATGTAACCATGTCAATGGCATTCCTTCACAAGTTTGCACTCACAATAATAATATAATAATAATAATAGACTTTATAGAGCGCCTTTTACAAAGTAGGCAAGGCGCTGACAGGAAAAAAGGCAAGAAAACACTAAGAGCTAGGAAAAGATGTGACTTGAGAAGACTTTAAAGGCAGATAAACGATCAAGACCACGGCTGTGGTAGGTAACTCAATCCAAAGGCGAGGCCCAGCAAAAAGGCACGATCACCAGATAATGCCGATTTTGATGTTAACTACCGCCGATTACTCGTGTTATCTGGTCATCTGTCTTTTTTCATTCCACAGAACCGGCCTTGTTTAATATTTTGTGAGTTCAATCGCAATTTTGTTCGTTTTTTAATAGTAATAACCATACCGTGACAATTTAACAAAAATCCAACAAGAAAAACAAAACGGTAAATACCAAGAATGATCATCTTATTAGAAACAACACCATAAAATCTGTAGAAAATTGAATATGTTAGTTGAACTGGGGTGGGCACTGCATAGAATGAGATTTTGATTGCACATTCAAATTTCCTTCCGCGTTTAATCTATACTCGTGTCATATGAAGTACTGACAGGAGACAAGATGGTTGTCAACATTGTCCCCATACAAAGGGCATTTGTTGGTTTCAGATAATGCAAAACTGAACCAAACATTACTTTGGTCAGGCAGGAATTTAGATTAAATTTCAACAGAAATCCTCCTTACAAGAAGACAATCTTGAACAATGTTAATAAGTACGCGTGAAACGGGTACAAGGTACAAGTCAAACTTTGAAACAAGAGTCGCGTGAAGGCGGAGAACCGCCCGAACTTTATACAGAACATGCAGCCATCAGACGTAGTCTTCGTAAAATCACACAAGACAAGTTGCAGATTGTAACAATGTGCCCCACATCCACAGATCAAGCTTTAGCAGGATTACCCCACTTATAACCTGAAATTTTTAAAGAATTATGATTATTTCACGCCTGTTCTGTCTGAAATCACTATTCTTGCCAAAACTTGGAAGGAAGTGCCCATTGACATGTGTTACATAATCGCTTATTATTTCTTCAAACTACTGACCCGAATCGAGTGCTGTTTACTTAAAATATTGAAAAATAATTGTGTTTAAGATTCTTTTAAATTTATCACATACGAGACCACTTTTTGAAGTTTTGGGCACCATGGTAGGTGTATTCTTTCTGAGACAGCCCTGTATAGTGCAGTAGATTCAAGAAAAATCGAATGTTGGAATCTGGGGTCAAAATTGACTCCCGAAAGGGCCAAAAGGGCTTAGAATTGACCCAAATAAGGTATAAATCGTAGATTGGTGATTAATATTATCCCAAACATCATATAAAATATGGCATAGTATTTCCATTGTCTCCAATCTATAGCAGTAGATTTGGAATCTGGGTTCACAATTGACACCAAAAGGGCAAAATAAGGTCAAAATTGACCCCTGAACATGAGTCAGTAAAAGTTAAAAATTGCAAGGTAATCATTCTACTTATATACATTTTAAAACTTCTTAAAGGGATTTATTGGTATGAATCTATCGGCACATATACTACGTGAATCAAAAAAAATGTGCAAGGATTAAAGATAAACTTGACCATAATGCAATCACTATATCATAGATTTGTTGTTATTTTAAAAAAAACACATCTAATATACTTTTATGTGTTGAAAAAATGAAAGACATCGACTGAAAAATACGCTAGATATGGCAGGTTTTGTAAGCACACCCCTTTTTTCTCCATTCCTATGGGATTTACACACATTAAACTTGTGTTTGTGAGAATGTACAATATCATGAATATCATGATGTCTTATTGTCTTTGTCAACTTAATGTTACATTTTCTTGATTATTTCAACTACAGACTAATCAATGAATATATAGTATACCAATGTTATGCAAACTGATATTAACAAATCCAAACACCAAGCACCTGATGAGAGCAGAGAAAATAAGATCTTCCCATGTTTAGGACTGCTACGAAGAGTTTAGTCCCTTAATTGGCACTGCTTGTATCTATACCTTACATTACACTTTTACAGTGGTAGTGTTGAAAACCCTTTTCATTTACCAATCAGGATTATTTGTTTGATATTTTGTGTGAACATACTGTCAAGTTCCAGAATAAATTACAGTTACATTGGTATTGGGACTGAACGCTCACCTCATTTACTTTAATAATGCTATACCCCGTATATCGTATACTGTACATAACGTAATATCTTGCTTAACTGTATATAAATTCCATTGGAGATGGAGGAAAAGGAGGCTTGTTGCTTACAAAATTGTATATCTGGCTCATTTTCAGTCTATTTCTTCATTTTTTCAACACTGGAAGTATATAGATTTGCTTTATTTAAAAATAACAAACCAAATCTATGATGATAGTGATTTTATCCAGGGGCAAGGTCGTTCCTCCTGCACAATTTTTTTTTTATTCACTTAGTACTAAGAAATAGACCCCTAAATAACGTAACAGGGTTGCATGGTCATTGGAGTATATCCTTGCGAAGAAAACACCAGTTTCACGCTTAACTTTCGAGTTACGAGCCCAGGTTTCTTAATCATGTATAGAGATGTGCTTCAACCCAAAGAAAACACCATTTTCACGCTTAATTTTCGACGAAGTAGGACGTTATAAGGAAGCATGTGTAGTTTTTCACACCAATGAAAGATTGATCGGTGGTTAGTCAAGTCTTGGCCTGTATGAAAGACTATCGCGTTTACTTTTAACATTGAAATTAAAACAAAGCTTAACGTTATCCTTTATTACAAATATATTAAATTATCAAAAATGCCATACCATTTGTGTCTAATTTTTTAATGAGCCTGGGATTCTGAGAAATATAGGTTTAAAATAAAATTAGGAAACTATACATCATACAAGAAGCGCTACTCGTTACATTGAAAAAAGTACGGTACGAGATTGCTGTGACCGCGGAATTAGTGGGTTTGAAACACTGATCTATACAATGGATGGGAAACCTGGGGCTGTAATTGAAGCACTGATGATGGCCATATTGGTCAGCCAAAAAGAGCCCAAGAAGGTGGTTAAGAAGCCGGTCATTATCACAAAATTGTTCCCATTGAAATGTGGATAAGCGACATAACAGACTACAGAATCAAGCCTATTCAGTGAGCTTCATTGTATTGCACGTTCTGAGATGGCGATGTTCTAAAACGTGCACCCGGGATACAAATTCTGTTAAACAAGTGTCTCTGGCACATGGCATGGGTTATGTGTTCGTAGACCAAGATGCCGACCGTTGCTAATTAATCTAATATAAATTACTGGTGTGTAGCCAATCCATTGTATAGAGAGATCAGTGGTCTACAGTCGACTCGAGAAAACTATAAATATTGACGGAACCCTTTTCAAATGTCCACCGTTTCATGGATTGTTAGTTTTAGGCCAACTAAACCTGTGTTAATCTCTAGAAAATGATGCATCAAAACATCCCTCTTAACATTTTTCTCAAATCACTGAGGTTTTAAAAAGTGTGTTTTTTTGCAATAAAAAAATTCTCACCGAACTTTCGCTCCTATCCTTTGTGTGCACAACGAAGTTTCACAAGGATGAGGCTGATGGCAAATTGACTTGATATATGCGCGTATGGGATAATTTTCGCTGGCTTCTGTTTCCGTTTATATTGCAATGCGGCGTTTGTAATTGTAAATATACCACAGGGATTAAACATGGTAGCTTCCATTATTGGTGTACAGTTGTGTACATTTGTTGTCGAAAATCTGATTTTTTTTCGCAAGGAATTCTTCAATGGGCCGAAAACATCTGGTACTTTTATTTAGGGATATTTCATTATATATGGGCCGAACTTCATACCATAAAGGTCACTTTAAAGCATAACACCCATTTTTTGAAGAGGCGCGCCCAAATTTTTTCCTGATATTTTGAGCTTTTCGCACGAGTGTCGTTGGTAGTGACTAGTAACAATACCTATGAATATAGCTAATATTAGACTCAATATCTTCTCTATTTTGTCCAAAGAAGGTATTTTTATAATATCTAATATCGGAGATCTCCGATAATATTCAACCGGCTGCTGGAAACGTCTTTTCAATATGAAAATAGCCGGGAAATGGCGCCATGTACGTGTCTACGCTCATCTGTGTGTTGTTCCTTCGTTCAGGACACATGGGCAAGTCTATTGGAGGCATTTCGTAAGTGGCACTATTTCATCATGGAAGGACAGAATTCTAATTACAAAATCACTTCCTTTTAACAATACGCATTTTGTAGCAGCACACTGACAGGTATAGGTTTAATAGACAATTACACAACACAACTTCTGATTCTACATGTACAACCCAGGTGATGATCCCCAACAAACGTGGGTCTAACACCATGGTACCATCGAAAATGTTCTACTCGACCTGTCCATCTTCCCTACTCGAAAAGTAAAGCCCTTTTTCAAAGTTGGCTGACGTGCGATTAATTATTTTCCTATTGGATTATACTGCAATGTATTAGCCTATTTTAGGTATTAGTAGCTAGTTGCAGTTGTGTACTGTGTATAAAATAGCCTTCCTGAATTTTATAGTTTCAAGCCCCTCGGTCTACCAGGCTATTTTTTGTAACAAAGTCTTCTAACCATTGGGGTGGGGTGTTGCAACTCCACAGATTTTTCATATTGAACCACATATCACTAATGAACTAGTAAAATATCAATTCCTTGGCCACAGTCCAGCTATCTTTTCATTCACTAATGGATTTAGGAAATACACTCCTGTTTTTTTTTTTTTGTATGATATATGACCATATCATGTCAATGTATGTAACAAGTCCAAGAATGTACAAGACAACCCACTGGAAACTGTGTTCAGGGATGCATTTTCCTAAATCCATTGGTGACTTAAAGCTACTGAACCTGTGCAAAGGGCATTGAGATTTTACTAGCTCATAGTGGAAATGGTATGCATGTCTCCAGTACCCTTGAGGAACTTTTCTCAGATTTTTTTTTTTTTTACGTCTACCCTTTTGCTTTTCATCATCATCCATTGTGCTCTTTTGTTCAACTGTCCCTTATAGTTTATGAAAGTCAGTCAGAGACCGTTTATTTAACCTAGAATTTCATCGCATCGTGTTATTTTTTCCGAAGTAAGGCTCGGGGACACTTCCGGAGAAAAATAAGGTCTGATAAATAGTCATGGTAACATAATGACCATTGAACAAAGGAATTTCTAGTAAACACCTCGTCCTCAGGTGGTACAAATGAAAGAAACAAACAATAGTGAACGACCTGAACTCATATAAAACCTTATTGTAACAGCAGATTAGGCCATAAAAACTTGGTTTGTTTGGCGTAACCCGACCGACCCTAAACAAACCTGCCGACTCAAAAGTTGTTTATGCACTTAGCACAAAATAAAAAAAAATATCTGCCGACCGACCCATTATTTTCATCCACAATTTTAAAAAAATAATTTTTTTTTACAACACAAAGACGAAAAAGTACCACAACAATACAATAAAGCAACTACGAACAATAAAATAAAGATATCTTTGCTATGTCATTGAAAAAACCTTTAAATAGTAGCTATTGTGATTCATTTTGGAGTAAACCACTGATAAGATCTAAAACAAAAAAAATTAACAAATATATTTTTATTGCCTTACCATCAACTTGTTAGCTTTTCTGTCGATTACGATTCAGCAATGCAGCGATTGGTACGTCATGCACAATTTATTCTCACTATTTTAAGGGACAATCCGAACATTTGGCTCTATTTATGTGTTGAAATAAACAACGATGGAAAAAACTGGGGCCCTCAATACAAAAAGCACTTATCGTGATTGTTCGGCCTTCCATCTGGTGTTGGCTAATATGTTGACTACGAATCAGCCAAAGTCATAGAAAGAAATCATTTTATATCTCGATTTCAAAAAGACAATTTAAACAGTTTTGCTTCACTTTTTAAATGGTTGTAATAGTTGGTAACGCAGATCCTTGAATACGAGATTTAAAATAAAGTTTGAGGGAAGAAGAAACGTATTAAAAAGAGTGGGAATTTCTGCCTGTATTTTCTTTATATCGCGCAACGAGTGCTTAGCGCTTAGCCGTAAGAATAGCCTATTTGGAGCACACGAACCTGCGTTGACCCAACAATCGGTAGGGGCACCGCGGATAAATTTGTATCAAGATCTCTATTTCGCTGGTTGTTCAGAATCTTCTGGGGTCCGATTACGGTGAAAGGGTTATTTGAATGCACCTACTTCTTAAAGAGACTTTGAGGAGATTACAGGAAAAGAAGCCGCAATTTTTTGGACCACCGGTTTTTAATATTTGGAATGTTTACCTATGTATTAGATCACAACCTGAAATCACATTATATGTAATAAAGATGATGATTCAGAAGTTTCTATCGGTGGACGAACAGAAAGTCAAAGCAGGTTTCTATGGGGAACATTGACGATAGCCAAGCAAGTTCAAACAAGGTTTTGCGGTTTTCTTTTGCACCATGTTTGTCCAATAAACCTTCGAAATGTTGTTTCGGTCGGAGGTCTTACAACCGATCAGTGAAATTGAGAGAAATTTGTATCCTAAAAAATCTCCTCCTGTCACTTTAAAAATAAAAACCTGCCTACTTAAATAACTATAAGGGCACGGATTAACCAGTTACCACGACCAATAAGATTACTCTCAAGAAAGTAACCATCATCGACTAGACACTTGGTGTTAGACTCCTGCACAAGTGAACATACCATCACAATTAGTGTTTGAAGAAAAAACCTAGCGCTCCTTAAAGATAGTTAAAAAAAAAAAAGAACAACGAAATATATTCTCAAATTTACTGAATGATTATAATAATATATAATCGATTTTAGTTCTCGTCTCGACGTATATGTAAGATAAAGAATTCAAAACACACCGTTATGAAAAATAATGGAGTTTTGATAAGGTCTGGCTTGCCTGTTAGACTCCGACTAGCGGCGCGCCTTTTAAAGGTGTGCTTTATCTATTTTAATCCAAGTATTTCTCAACGCTCATCTTCGAAAGGTCTTCTTAGTGCTGGTCCACGAGGTAAGACTATATATGGGTACCGGTGTGAAAGCAGATATAGTCCGGCGGGAGCCACAGTCCGGGGCTCCATAGACGATAACGGAATAAAGCTTGCGTTAAGAGTCAACTGAATCGATTGCCCTATTATTCACCATTGTTCCCGGACTATGAGTACGCCGGACGATAATTACTTCTACACCGGTGTGGCAGGAGATATAGTCCTCCGGGCTCACAGTCCGGGAACAATGGTGAACAATGGGGCAGTCAATTCAGTTGACTCTTCACGCAACATTAGTTTCACGCTTTATTCCTTTGTCGTCTATAGAGCCCGGACGATGATACCTGCCAGACTATGATTACTTTCACACCGGGTTTTTGCCATTGCAGCTCTCATATGTGGAACAGCCTCCCGGTGGATGTTAGAAATGCACCAACTGTTTCCACTTTTAAAACTAGACTAAAGACATACCTTTTTTATCAGAATGGGTTAGTTTTGGGTGGCAAATTGGTCATACGCTGAACCTCTTTCTTTTTAATAAATCATTAGGTTTATATTGTATTTCATTAATACGTTAGGGAGAAAAACTCTTTCCCCTAACGTCATGTATTGTTTGCGCTTTATTCCGTAAAAGGATATGAATATTAATTTTATGCAAATTAGTTCTAATCTACTAGAATAACAACATATATGAATATTAATTAATTTGAATAACTATAAAAGCTCATTATAACCTAGTGAATTATTCAATTTTCCCCTATGGTTGTTTTTAGTGTTATTATTATTATTATTTAGACAGTAAAAGTATGAGACCACACCCTAAACTTAACTAGAGATTACCTAAAATCGTTTTGCGACACAATTGCGCATATTGTTTGCAGCGAGAAAAAAAATCGAAGGAGGTTGCAACCCCATATTGTTTGCAGCAAGAAAAAAACTCGTGGGAGGTTGCATGTAAAGTGTGTGGCCGTGAAGGTTTGGTAGCGCACTATACAGATAACGGACACGAAGATATTAAAATCATTCGATTTATTATTTATATTTTCATTTTTTTTACAACAGGTAGGTGGTCAGTTCTTATCAACAGTGATCAACAACAACATGAATATGTGGGGACGCATTTGCATTTGTGGAGCGATATCAACTTACAATGAAGTTGAAGAAGTGAAAGGTAGGCACATGACACAAGCTATCAACGTGCATTTGGACTGTGATTACCTGATTTTTCCCCTTAGATTGGTCCTTATTAGAGTAAGTATAGTATTCTTCCCATAATGCAATTCTTTCAATACAGTTTTTGCACTAGTTGTCGCATGAATTTATAGTGACAAAAGTACCTAAATGAACAGAACTTATCCAATCTTGCAATTTAGGTACTTTCAGATTCAGATTTATTTTTGTCAGAACTTATCCCAATCTTTCAATTTAGGTACTTTCTGTCAATATAAATCAGTGCAAAAATTGTATTGGAAGAAATTCATTGTGGGAAGAACACTAAACCTGTTCTTGGTCCTTATTATGAGAACGTGACTGGCCAACCTGCCTCTGAAGGAAAGGGTCCCGAATCAGATCTCAGTAGGGCCACTTGCTG